>JAQFZC010002684.1:0-21832 GCA_034695205.1 Dicyrtoma fusca
TTTGCCTCCCACTCCACAGTACAAGTACGGTATTTTATTCACCGACAACGTTTTGTATGATTTGGTTTACAAAATGGTCTTCTTGAGACTCATTACATTGATATTACGTTGGTTGTTAGGTATTTGAATTATTTAAATTACTACGTGTATAACTTACAGCTTTTCGAGGTAATCTCCGCTACGGTTTGCACGCACATGCACAAAGGTAAGAAATGAGAGACAAGAATAAAACGGAATCTAGTTTTTTCCACTTCTTTTACTGCTCTCCACGTCCTTAACCTACAGCCTTTTGTAGGGTTTCTTTTACATAAAGGTGTTTTTTAGACTCATTATATTGCGCATTGTTATTATGGTGGTTATTTGGTATTTGGAGTATTTTAATTACTACCTATGCAAATTGCCGTTGTATAATGTCTCTCTGCTACTTTATGCAAATTTACTTTGGTTAGAAATGAGAGAAAACGAGAAAATGGAATAGATCTCTTTCCACTGCACTGCTTGTACTACTGTTTTTGCTCAGGTTATTAGATTTTTCTTCTCAGATTGAACAGACAGTGCTGAATTAACGACTTGACCATGGTTGGCAGTCTTGAAGTTGGTTTTTTAGGTTTTTAATATTTATTTAGTAAAACCAATTTTGGTTGCTTAGGCATCACAATAAATAAAGCCTTTCACCACATATTCAGCTTCCTTGATTTCATTGTTTTTATATTTTAATGTGTCAACAAACATACCCACTACCGTCAATACACATTCATCCGGACCGTTGAGCATCTGGTTTGGGCCTTCTAGATGACGGCGTCCCCTGAGTTGTCTTGAGTACAGATGCGCCTGGATCCAGGTTAAACTCAGATGGTGTTTTCCTGACGCTGATGATTTCTTTCCATCGCATCGTTAGTCGAGGCTGGCGAGGACCCACACTTGACCCTTTCGTGATTTCTCGGATGAAATCAGGGAGCTGAGTAGATTGCTGCACATTTGTAAGAGTTTTTCCGGCACGACACACATGCAAAATGTTCGGTCTTCTTGCACTTGAGACATTTACTGTTTTTAGCACCGCACTTTACCTTTTCGTGCTTAGTTCCAGAACCACACCACGAACAACTTTGTTTACTTTTACTCGCAAATTGTTTCTTTGTGTTGGTGTTGGTTTTCGGCATTTGCTCTCCGAAGCCCTTGCCCTGCTGGATATTTGGTTTCTTCGAATAGAGTCGGTTCACACTGGGGTTGAGTAGATCTACCTGCTGCTTCCTGATGGCTTCACTCTGCTTTACTGTCTTACCACAGGTTTCCAAGGTGAGCCCGTTATCCATCTGTAACTTCTCCAAGAGCTTTTTGTCCTTCGCACCCACAACGATGCGGTCGCGGATGAGCTCGTCTTGCAGATTACCAAAGTTACAGTTAATGGTTAACGCATACAGTCACGTTATGCTCTTCTGCACTCTCACCTTCTTGCTGACTTCTATTGTTGAACTTTGTTCCCTCAAATATGACATTAGGCTTTGCTACGAAATGTTCACCAAACTTTTTTATCACTGGAGCATATTTCTTGTCATCTCCTGTTGAAAACTTAAATGAAAGGAATATATCTTCGGCCTTATCCTTTATGAATTAGATTAGATTGTTGACGTGGTCCTCTTCTCCTTTCTTGTTGAGTTCGGACGCTATGCTAAAACGCTCTAATCGTTTCTACAACCGTGGTCACTCTTCGGGGTGGCTGAAGGTGAACTGTTCGGGAGCTGAGACTTGGAATGTTGACGAAATCTTGTGAGCACAATTAATAGTCAAGGCAAGGCAGAAATTTCAGAGTTCGGCGTGCTTTAATTTTTATTTTTCACAAAAACACCAAAATGTCACTTATTTTGGAGTCAAAACAGACTTTTTCTTTAATTGCGTGGTTTAATCGCTGCCACCATGTAATGTTCGTTAGTATTTATTCTGGATAATACACAAACATCGGAATTACAACAATATTCGTAAGAGCTAAATTACTATGAACTAGTCTTGAGCTGAGCAGGAACCGACTGAAGTTCCTTCAGTCTTCACATCGGTGTGCCTGTGGCATCGCAGGCTATAGCTATCATTACATATTGTGCTTCAATAAAAATAATGCTTAACTATTGCTTCTTTAACATTTAGTAAGTCATTATCGTTATTTAAAAAGTTTGGAAGTAAATGTAATTATAATTACAATATATTATTTAAAACTATTTCTTCAATTAGTTGTACTAATACTAACATACTTACGCCTATTTTAAAGCTAACCAAAATATAGAAAATTGCACCGGGTCCTACTATAAATTAATAATAAAACATTCTATTTAATGAACAGTACTTTGTGTAGGATGCATTGCGAATTAGCTCGTAAATGGTCAATTTTGCTATCATTGCGCACTGATTTGTAACGTCGTAAATTGCTTGTTGCCTTGGCCTGCATCCAGTGGATAACTTTTGGGTTTTTAAAGCCCATTGATGCTGTTCTTTTCTTATCAACTCTATTACTGTACTCGGTACTGTCAATATAGAAATTTTTTCAGTAACCACAGTTTTCTTAAATTTAAATTAAACTACTATTACTTGGATAAATATGTACTGTCATTCGAAGTTATGGTTTTTCGAAGAAATAAACATTCGAAGTTGTGGTTTTTCGAAGAATTAAACATTCGAAGTTGTGGTTTTTCGAAGAATTAAACATTCGAAGTTGTGGATTTTCGAGGAAAAAGTTTTTGAAGTCGTGTTTTCGAAGATATAGTTTCCAAGTTGGGACCGATTACTAACCACTAACCTGTAGTAAGGAGGTATAGGTAATAGGTACGTCTCGGTATATAGACTTTACTCGACTTACTATCAATCGCTTCAAGTGTTAGCAAGGCAGTACCAAATAATGTATGTAGTTAAGATTATTTCCCATAATAACTTGCGATACATCTGTACACCTAATAAAGTTTAAATAGGTATAAGATAATTGATAGTAAACTTTGTAAATAGATTGTACAGCATAAGACAATAAACAGTTTCTTTGACATACATAAATGTGTCCTTACGATTACGTCCCTACGATACGTAGATAAGCACATAGGTACGCATGTACGGCGAAGGAAAATTTTCTTGCTAAAGATTTACCCTTGTACTTATGTAAGTAAGTAGCACTTTTCAGCAGACTGCAAACTCATTACTCAGTTACTGACTGATGAATGATGAAATATTGTGAAGCCATAAAATATATACACGTATTACGTACTGTAAAAAAACAACCTACTTCTACAGAAACTTTTATCTTATAGTCATCGTCCACTCAATTTCTAATTAATTGTACATATTACATTACAAGCAGATATAATTGACCAGTAGATTTAAAGGTTCATAGGAGTTACTGCATTAAGTCAGCCTAGTGCATACGTATTTCGTTCCGGAGCTAAAAGTATAAAATATGCAGATGACAGAATGGTGATGGTAGGTGTAGATATATGGCCTCCAATAATGTGTAGTGTACAAGACTTTAGACGTGGTGCACAGAGATGCAAAGACACTCTTAGAAGATACTGGAAAAATGAGATAAGAACTATATTATTCAGGAAACTAGGAGGCATACAAATGATGAAGGTTGATACATTTAAATAGCAAAAATTTGTAAAACGTAAATCCGATTGAAAGATTCACTCTTAAAAGACTATGTACCTATTTTCTGGACACAAAGTACAAGCAGGGCGGAAAATTCATGGCGCTTGTACAAATCCTTCAGATGAAATATCTGCTCATGAGAGTCGAGAGATATTACTGACAATTATTCTGTAAAATCGTTGAAATTATTGAATCACAGACCACGTTTCCAGAAAATAAATTGTATTTACTAGGAGACACGGTAAATAAAAGTGCATAATGTGCGTATTGGTGGTGGTAAAAATAATAGTAAATACGTTGCGTGGATGTCCCTACTCACGTATTCATTTTTGCCGATAAGGAAATTGTGAGGAAGTTACTTAAATGTTTACGTGTGAAGTTTACTGCGGTATTCAACTTTAAATATAAGATTAAGACGACGCTTGTAATTTCTTCCGCGTTTTGTCTGTCGTTAGACAGCAGAATCAATAAAAGTCACCAATAAGTTGTTGTACATGGGCTTTTGCTGAGAGGCCCCAGTGGAAAATTACTTTGAGTGATTTCTGTGATCATTTCATTTCTCATCTCAAATCCATCATTTTGAGGATGAAAGGTGTGGGAGTAGGAATGGGTTTGTGTTTCTTCCTGCCCATCATAACTCTCCAGTCAGTTGTAGTTCAGGTTCTTGGAGTGGGTCATTCTGTGGGTGACAACTCATACGGACGCACAAATACTAACTCAAATCAGTTTCACAGTCCAGTGGGATTCAATTCCAACTCTAATTTACCTGTCCACCACGTGGTGAAATTATTATCGGGAACTAGTGAGCCAGTTGCCCAGGATGACAAGAACTCAAATTCAATCTGGAAAAGCACCTACGATACAATTTCCCTGTCGGCAGCTGAGCCTCCTGGGCAAATCACGAACGCAAAAACCACGGCTGACTTTCTACGGGGGAGATCAGGTACAGATTTTGAGGACGCAACATACCATGTCACCGTCAGCACGGCATACGTGGACGGAATCCGGGTCGAGGTAGTCGTTGTTATTTCGTGTACATAATACATTTTTAATTATTTTACAACTATTTTAATGCTAATAATTATTAGCATTCAGCTTTTCATCGTTTGTTCGTTCATTGGATTTGTATAGGAAGTGGAGAAAGGCGTCAGCTATGAGCAACATGGCGTATCGGTTATTCTGGCGGATGTGTCCGCCACAGTGCGTCTTTTTGGGAGCTCATTTACCAACCACACTATTGTTCGGTTTGCTACGGAGCTGAGAGCTCGCGGTGCGGATTGTGATGATACACCGTCAACGAAAACATATGCAGTTGAGTCACTTGTTTTCTGTCCGTTATGTGGACAATGAACAACTCTACTGGCTAGTAAGGATATTATTGAAGTTTTTAGTTGTAAGTAAAGAAGATCATTGGGTTAAAGCGTTACGGGTTACGGGATAGCCACCTTAATACCTATTTGAGCTAATGATGAATCAGTATGTATTTGTTTTATTTTGTACCTTCGTCAGAACTCAGAACCGAACCTCAAGGAGGCAGACAAGGGTGAAGTTATAACGAGCACTTTATTTTTATTTTCCATTGACTCTTTCTCACAACGACGAAAAAACCGTTCGTTATTACAACTACGTTAAAAGAAACTCGGATGTTAAAAAATGGTGTAATGACGTTTTGAGCATAAACCCCAGAATATATAGAAGGTTTATGTTGTGAGTAATGGAATTGGACGTCACAGCTTATAATCCAATAAAACAAGGGCTGCGCCCTTTTGTATTTTCTTCTAACTGGCCTCTTACAGACCGTAGGCCTATGGGTACCTTGGTTACACTTTCGCTGAAGTACCCACCAATTACTGAGGTATTATCTAGAAAAGATAGACTTTAGTATGTATATAACACTTATTGAGTCGTAAATCCCGTTTAATTGCATGTGTGTACATACTAAAACCACTAAATCGCGATTTTGACCCCGAAGATGCCCACATACTCGTGGCTACCTTTTCGTTTTCTGGATCTACTTTTCAAGGGCTTTCTAATGGTGTACACATGTGCGTGTAACTCCATTTTTAATTTTTTCCCTTAATTACCTATGTAAGAGTGTAGAAACCAAGGAGCACGAATTTCGACAAAACGTTTTGCTACGTATAACGAGGTAGATTATGAACGGCCATACCAATACAGGTGACTAATCAGGAAAAAATGTGTTACTTATAATATTTTTATACTAATGTAGGTATGTTGAAGATGAGGAGGAAACATGTGACTGTCACATGAATTTGCGGAATAAATAAGTTAAGTATATATATTAAGCCGTAATTAAGGTTACTTCAACAATTACGGGCAACGTTTTGCTTCTCACAATTTGTTTACTCACGGCTACCATAATGTTTGAATTTCTTTGTGTAAGAAACCTGAGCTGAAATGGCGGAAGAAATGAATATTGTGTTTGTGTAGAACCCTCGAGACGTGTTTTTGTTCTTGTTTTTGAGTTGACTTTATGCAGTTAATTATTCTGACTAAATGTGTTGAATATTTATTTTATTTGTTATCGTGATCTGGTCATTTCATATCCATTCTACCTACTCATATGAGTTAGCAACGTTCATTTTATAACTTTCCTTTCATTTCATACCCTTTTTACAATAAAATACAGTTTTGAAAGAACCTAAGTCATCGGTATTCCGTGCAAGTAGGTAAATGCGTAGGGGTATGTTTTTAAATGAACTTGTAAGAATTACCTAAAGATTATTCTAGATACACTGAGCTGGAATTGATGAGGGTTATTCATAGGTGTATTGTAAGTACTTACCTACATCATTTTGAAGTTGGTAAATATTTTTGTATTTGTAAAAGCTACGCAGCTGCACGGTTTTTGATAACGGTTAGTTGTTCGTTTATAAGTAAGCAGGTAGGTAATTACATACTTAACTGCTCACTTGATCAACTCAATTAACTCATGACATATATCATTATACTAACTACCTAATGTTTGTATCTATTATACACTTCATACGGAAGCTCCAGATCATTTTATAGTTTTAATTTGTACGCACCATTAGTTGATAGTCGATACTCTTGATACACAACCATTCTGATCCCCTTGTCCCCGATCAAACTATCATTAGTAAGTACAGTCATCTGTGCAATGTCCACAAACAAGTCATTACATGAATGTGTGATTAATTATAACATTATAAAAATGTAGTCACAAACAAAGGAGTAAATACGATTGCAAAAGTCCTATAGTGCACTCTTAAAATAGAACTGGTGTAGGATTAGCTTGTTGATATATTGTAAACTAAAGATTATGATAATGACAATCGGTGATGCAATAATGCGCATGTTAGCATTAATCGCACAATATAATTTTCAATCCGTATTGAAGTCTGTCTCTGTTCATTCAGTTTGTTGACGATATTTGTTTGCGTGTTTTTAGCTGTCGGAAATAAGCGAAAATAATCTGACTGCCTTGCTCACAGTGGTATTCGCAGCCTCAAAACAAGATGATTACTATTTCTTATGTGTTCGTGAGAATGACACGGACATGAATTGGGTTCATCAGGGACCCGACCCCTGGTTGAGAGTGCAAACATACCCTCGTCTTCTACCATTCTGGATTCAAGCCATGTGTATTGGAATCCTCCTACTGCTCTCTGGGCTTTTTGCCGGTTTGACACTGGGTCTCTTGGCTCTGGACACAACGGATTTAAAAATATTATCAAATACGGGATCAGAAAAGGAACGACACTATGCAAAGACAATTTTACCCCTCCGAACACGTGGCAATTATTTGCTATGTAGTTTAGTCCTCGGCAACGTCCTTGTCAACAGCACGCTCACTATTCTCCTGGATGATCTGACCACCGGAGTTTTCGCCGTCATGCTCTCCACCGCGGGAATCGTGGTGGTGGGGGAAATTATTCCCCAAGCTGTCTGTTCCAGAAATGGACTCATGATTGGAGCAAATACTGTCTGGGTCACCAAGTTCATCATGATTATTACGTTTCCATTGTCCTACACATTTAGTGTTTTATTGGATAAAATTTTGGGAGAAGAGATTGGGATTGTGTATAATCGGGAGAAGCTGAAGGAGCTTATTGCTGTAAACGTTTATCCTCATTTTCATTAGTTGATGATTTTCGATATTATTCTGTAGCTCATTTAGGATTCTTGAGTGCTTATAGTTGTTTGTTTACATCCTTTGATTATATAAAACAACATCTGTAAATGTAACGCCTGAGATATCACAACATTTACGACTTGTTTACAACATCAGCTCAGAATCAAGAGAAATTCCTCAAGTACTTTAATAATGAATTTCTGTCTTAGGTTACACTTGAGCATAATCAGTTAGAGACTGATGAGGTGAATATTATATCAGGGGCTTTGGAAATGAGAAAAAAAACAGTAGAGACTATAATGACGAGACTTGAAGATGTTTTCATGCTTCCTATTGATGGAATTCTGGATTTCGAAACATTGTCAGAAGTCAGGAAACAAGGTTTGGAATTCAAAAGCATTCAAATTCGTTGAGGATCATTTTTTGAATACATTGCATTGTAGTTCACACGTTAGCCTAATTATGTGTACACACAATACCAATGCAATGGGCCAAGGGTACTACAGGGTGGCACATAACCTTTGAGGCCCCCCCCCCTCCCCAGCCTAAACCAGCAGAGTCGCAAAATTATGTTATAACGCGTTTTGTAAAGAATTGCATTACGGATTGAGCACAGTGATCAGTTTTCAAATCGGTTTAAAAACAGAAAAGTTATGAACAAAAAACTAACACATTGTAAGCATAGGAAAAATCGACTTGGTTTCAGTTTTTTGAGCATAACTTTTTTATTTTAAAACCGATTTTAAAACGGATTACTGGTCGAGATCAGGAACAAAATTCTCTATAACAGTGGTGGTAACATTATTGCACGACGTTTCTAGTTTGGGCTGTAGGGGGGGGGGTGGCAAAGGTTATGTGCCACCCTGTATATAGTAAACCAAGAGATTAAATAATTAATACTTCATTCTGAATTCATTGCAGGTTATTCCCGGATACCCATTTTTGAAATTGAAAGGGAAAATATAGTTTCAATCTTGTTCACGAAGGACCTAGTTTTTGTCGATCCAGATGATCGTATTAAACTAAAAACTCTGGCACAGTTTTACAAAAATACGTGCTACTTCATTTTTTCGGACACCACTCTTGACGTAGTCTTCAGGGAATTTAAAGAATGCAAACGTGGGGGGCATATGGCCTTTGTTCAAAGGTATTTTTGTGTGTAACATTTTTGTGCCTTTTATTACTTTGTCGTTTGAGACATTGCATTGATTGTACAGCTCGAATGACTGTCAAAATAAACGAAAACTTTAAATGCGTACATTGTGCATGGTATTTTATAGAGTGAATACGAGCCGGGAAGATAAGGATCCGTACTGCGAAACAATTGGTTTAGTAACGTTAGAAGATGTAATTGAGGAAATGATACAGTCAGAGATCGTGGATGAAACAGATGTATGGATGGATAACCGAAGTAAAAAGCGGATGCCCACTCATCAAAAGCAAGATTTTTCTAAATTTGTCGAAATTCGGAACAGTCAGAAAACAATTTGCATTTCACCGCAATTAGCATTGGCAGCATTCCAGTTTCTTAGCACAGGTAGTGAAGAACCGAAACAATGTATAGTTATTAAAATAGAATAATATGGTATATGCCCTTAAAACATACCCTTTGCAATGCAATACTAACAGGTTTTTTAAGGAATTTTTTTCTTTACTTGTTTACAGTTGTCGAGCCATTTAAAAGTCAGTACATTTCCGAATCCGTGCTTCATCGCCTATTGAAAAAGAATGTCCTATTTAGAATAGCAAAGCTAAAGGATAACGCCCCCAACGTTTTACTATACGAAAAGGCAAATAAATGATTTTCAGCCATTAAAGTAGTCGTAGAAATAATTTGTGCAGTTATACTATTTTGTGAGATGAATCAGTAACCGGAATACTTCAGATATTTTGTGCTTTAACATTGATAATTTGGTTTATCCAGGACAAGCCTTCAGATTGCTTTACACTCGTTCTGGAGGGAAGGGTTGAAGTTATCACAGGACAAGAAAATATGATGTTTGAAACAGGATCCTTCACGTATTTTGGAGTTCCTGCACTACTTTCAGGTGATAAATTCATTTATTTCTGCGTATATTGCAACATAAATTATGTATATATGTACTTATATCTGTGACTACTAACTAATTGCAAGGCAAATCCGGATTTATAAGTGGACATGCGATACTCTCATGATGTCACACCTCCGTTCCTGCTTTCTTATCATTTTATCAGTTTAAATAGTCCAAAATTCTTGCATGCTTCAGAAAAGTTGTATCAGAACGTTTTAGTACCGACTTGTATAACACCGATATCGTTCTCTTACTCATAGCTTCAGATTGTTGTTCTACTTTTAGCACATTACCGTTCAAAAAGTTATAGTTTTTAACAGTGCTTTCCAGATGAATTTGTCTTCATCTAGAGTTTTTAACTTCACTGACTCTGACTCTATTTGCTAATGGAAATTCCCTTTCCATGTCTGCGCATTTAAAAATGAATACTGTTTTTGTGACATTTGAAGCAGACGTGCCGTTTGTTCCTGACTACACGGTGAGACAGATATCGGACGTCATAGTCTTGCGTGTTCGTCGCTCCCTCTATCATGCTGCTGTACAAGCAACAATATTAGAGAAAGCCAAACCGTTCATTGACTCTAATGAGCCAGGCGGGGGATTTGTGGACCCATCCGTTGAGGAACAAATTGATAGAGTAAGCTTCCATTAAAATAATTTCCCCTTGAATCATTTTTAATAGACATCTGCTGTCTTTGTTGTTGTATTAATACTGAGTTTAATGACTACAAACTTTGTGTATTTCCCTCACAGGTTTTACGAACAGTTGATTCGGAGACTCATATTAATTTAAATCTAACACCAGATATGATTCCTAGCCATTAAGGTGTTAGTTCAAGTAGTTTATACGGTCCGGATGTTGTATAGTCTTGTGGATAGATACATTTTCACATAATCTTGTAACTATTTTTGTTTTGTTTTGTAATAACTATTTGGTCGTAACTACACGGTAGTTTGCTCACTGCGACTTAAAGTGAAGGATAAGTCAGGGACCTGAAATATGTTGCTCGGAGTATACATGGAAATGACTTACTTAAGTACCCTAAAGAGCTGTTCCCTTTGTGCTGTGAAGCCATATGTAATATCTAAATAATGCAAAAAGTAATGTTACAAATGACGCTTAAATTATTTCAATCATTTTATCCTTTAATAGTGTAATTAAAGTAAAGCCATTATTGTACATATTTAATTTAGTTTCTCATAAAAGTTAAACTAATTTCAATAATTTACCCATGGAAGGGGAAAAGGGAGTTGCTCATTCCCATATACTCGCTAAGATTTGATGTTGAGGACACACGCTGTGTTCAATAAAAAAAAACAAACGAAACGGTTGCGATTACCTGTTGATGTAAGTCTTATTCAAACGTATATATATAGTCTATTCAAAGCCGACATTTTGATGTAATGGATTTTATAAAGCCTATTTTTAATATTTTTTTCACTTAATTCATACAAAATAAAGGAAATATAGCTATACTAGTAAATGTCTCAACTATTTCATATACTTAAATATAGGATTCAAGAAATGAGTAACTTAAAAGATTATTCATGGAGCAATTTGCTAGATTTAAAAATAAATGTGTTATCCTTTGAACGGGAAATTTTTTCGCAAGAGGGCCTTTTTCAGCCCATCATGGAAATCATTATTATAATTTTACAGGGAGATTTCTTGGATGGTTTGGGATATAATATCCAACGCTTCTTGAAGCTGCACCCTGTTGATGGTGAGTGGGGGGGCCAATCGGATGGTATCGCCGTGAGTTGGTTTAGCCAACAAACCATTCTCCTTCAGTCGTAAGCAGACGTCCCAAGCATCATATTCTGAACAAAATAAAAAATAATTGATTTAATAAGTTGTCACCAAGTCCTTTTGTTCATAACTCAAGCATCAAGCTGCGTATGTTTAGAGTGTATGATTGTGATTCATAACTGTACGAATTCAATTAGGTGCATTTTAAATGCCGTTGTTTAAAAGAACTATAGAATCATTGTTCTAATAAGTCGGGAAATAATTAGGAATATTAATTACCAATCGTTAATGATAATATTTCGGACGAGTGAAAACAAAAGTGTTTTACTTATTGAGTAGTTTATATACGTATCTAAGTTCCTACATTATTTAATTAATTTATTGTTTCTGATTTTAAAGAACTATATACATGTCAAGTTTCTGTAGTTTGAATCACTGTTAAGTTTTTGTGAATAAAAAAAATAATGTAATTTTTCAATATTTACCTGGCTCGATCACAATGGCGTTGAGAAGTCCCTTGCCCCTCACAAGTTTGACAACTTTCGAAGGAAGTTTCTCTAGTTCCGCACGGAATATTTCCCCAAGCTTTTGTGCATTGTCGGCCAATTTCTCTTCCTCTAAAACTTCCAGAGCAGCCATGGCTACTTTACAACCAAGGGGATTCCCTCCATAAGTAGAACCATGCTCTCCTGGTTTGATGCACAGCATGATTTCATCATCGGCAAGGACAGCAGACACCTTGTAGTTACAATTCAATTCATATACCTACCAATGCCTCTATAGTTGCAAAACTCAGGAAGTTGGATGAATTTAGACTATCATAGCAGTATGCGTGTACTTACGGGCAAAACACCACCAGACAATGCTTTTCCCAAAATTAAAATATCCGGTCGAACATTTTCGTGGTCGCATGCTAGCCTTTTCCCGGTTCGACCCAACCCTGTTTGAACTTCATCCGCCACGAAAAGAACATTGTATTTAGTGCACAGGTCCCGCACTCCTTGTAAATATCCCTCATGGGGAACGACGACACCAGCTTCTCCTTGGATCGGCTCCACCATGAAGGCACACACGGTTTCGTCCTGAAGAGCTTCCTATGAAATTAAAAGAAGATGAAATGGATAAATATAATTGTTAAGTGGGAAGCACGTGGACGTGTGTGTGTGTAGAGAAAGCGTGAGTGTTTTTAGATTAAAGAAGATGTGACAGTCACGTAAATTAACATTAAAATACAATTGCGTTCACAATGCGTGCAGTGATAGAAATAACATCGATGACACTAGATCTGTATCGCTTGAGATTGCATAAAGAAAATATTGAACTTAGTCTTTCCAAAAAGCACCCAAATAATCAACTTTATCTCATTCTTGCTTTTTTGTACTGTGGGACGTGTGGGGCTTTTGTATGGGTTCTCAATGAAAATCAAATTCACAACATCGGGGAAGGTGCATTGTGGCGTATGTAAGTCCAATGCTTGCTAAAAAGCATTGTGGAGCGTGTCCAGCCGTGGCTCAATTGCATTGTGACGCAAGTCCATAAAACGAGAAAACCTATTAATTTACTTGCGGAGCCATTCACAACATAAACACATACAGAAAATACTGTTCGCTGGACTTGTACCAACCAGTACAGGTTGGTCTGGTGGTTAATCAGTTTGTTGAGTCCTTCTGGTTAAGCAACAGCCAAGCTCATTCTGAAATGGATGGGTGACCTGTGCTCGGTAATCCTGCAAGGCTCTGTGGTATGTACGTTGCAGGTCCTACAGTTCACTCTCTAGGCTTTCTAGAGTTCCCTTCTCTAGAAAAAGTAGTCAGAAATAATAAAATCAAATAAAAAAGTAATGAGTATAGTGAGTAGTAATGTAGCCAAAGTTGTTTATCCCTGGAAATCAGTGAGAATTCGATGAGTGGATTTGACGTTGAAGCAATTAATTTACTTTACTTTTTACTTTACTTGCGCCACAATGCAATATGCATTAGTTGAGAATTAGTTGAGCGATAGACTCCCGCCACAATTCTTATAAGGCAGAATTGGACTAACGCCGTAATGCACCTTCACCGACGAAATCTTTATTGCTGATTAAATATAGTCAAAACTTAGTTTTTTTAGTGAGTCCATAGTCCAAGTAAAAGATACGAACGAACTACCTTTTTGCTCTACTGAGGGCTCCCTTGGGCTTCATATGAAACTGTTTGCCATTTGAGATATACTGAAGTTTCAATCAAAATCTAACATGTTCATATATTTTTGGAACAAATACTTTACTCGAAGGGGCATGCCCGGCATGCGTTCCATAGTCATAACTTACATACCTACCTACCTATGTTATAATGTTAGCCATAGCCTAATGCCAATAGGCAAACGCTTAGTGATACTGGTGATAGTTGAATAATTGAACTTGCGTACTATGCTGCAGATACAAGTAGATACGTACATAATAGTTCTTTTACGATAATACTACTGACTACACAAAGAAAGAACAAACATTTCTATAATCATGCTGTAACTTACACAGATTAGGTGTCATGCTGTCATGTCATAAATCAGTAATGTACCAGTACATGATATGCACTTGGTCTATATTGTATAACCAGAGATACGCAGTTCCTAAGTTCAGTCTTGCCAGTCCACTTCACCTATGTAGGCATGATGAATCTGGCGACGAGTGTTGCACGGAAACATTTAAGTGTCTATAAATCTTGGATTTTTAAAGGCAGTTACTGCATAAAATATGTCAGAGATGTCAATGTCAGACGATGATAATTGCTGCAAGTGCAAGTTACATAGGTACATACTTTTCGTCATTTTTTCATTGTATCTCTACTCAAATATTTTCTCAAAACTATCTGCAGTCTTATAATTAAAGTAGTAAAATTGCAAACTTAATAGGTACATACTTGCGGAATGACTAATGAAGTTGACTACCTAGAACCGTAATGATTATATAATGATTGTATGAATAAAAATACTCACTTCCAGGGTATCTAGATTGTTGTAGGGGACTGTACTGAATCCGGGCATGAAGGGTCCGAACCCTTCGTAAGACAGAGGATCATTTGAGGAGGAAATAGCTGACATGGTTCGACCCCAGAAATTCCCATCAGCAAAAATAACTTTCGCCTGATTTTTTGGAATCCCTTTCTTCTTGTAACCCCACTTCCTTGCCAACTTTAGTGCAGTTTCACCACCTTCAACACCTGGGAAAAGGAAACAAGTTATTTTTCCATAATAAACATACTTACTGCAACAGGAAGGTCGGAAATGTGGACGATGAGACGATGGCACTTCTAATACATGTGTATTATTGTATAAGGCATACAACTAAATGCTTTAATGCTCGCAGCATTCCAAGCAAAACGCAGGTAAATACCTGTGTTCATGGGTAGCACCCTGTCGTATCCAAATAGATTGGTGATGAACTGCTCATATTCACCCAAGACGTCAGAATAAAATGCTCTGGAAGTCAATGTCAATACTTCACATTGATCTTTCAGTGCTTTGAGAATTTTTGGATGGCAATGTCCTTGATTCACGGCCGAGTAAGCACTGAGGAAATCAAAGTACTTACAGTCTTCCATATCCCAAACAAAGACACCTGTAAATAAAACAAAGAACGGGTGTGTCACCACGTATGAAGGTAGTAGGTGCATAAATAAAAGGATTCCTAAAAGGGTAAGAATTCGCAAAGTAATGATTGATTGAACGAGAGATTGATAAATATAAGACAATAAGACCGAATACGTTCAAAGTTAGCGGACGTAAATATGGCTTCAGCCAATGAAACTACGATCTAACAAGCCATGAAAAAATCGGTACGTCCGAATACATCCTCTTAATGATCACATGGCATCACATGTAAATGCTTAAAAGGTGATAAGCATTCTTTTCATAAATGCCAATACATATATATTTAGATACCTTTTTAATCAATTCGATTACCTTTTCCTCTGCACAAAGCAACGGGTAGGGGATGGTAATTATGAGCCCCATACTTGTCTTCCCTCTCAAAGATTTGCTCGGATGAGAAGCTAGAGTTTGTTTGGGGGGCAACTTGGATCGCTGCTTTACCTCTGTTCAAGATATTCTGCCCAAAATTGGAGGTGCAGTTGGTGGACAAATGTTGGGAGGTGTGCAACATGATGATGATGATGATGATGTAGTTAACAATGTGAATCTGCTCACTTGAATTATTTTAATATATTTGTACGATACACGCAAGGTTTTTTGGCTGAATCGATAAAATACTAATTAATATCGTATGTACTACGTTGCTCCACTCGAACTTGGCTGAAGAACTGGACCAGCTAACTCTGCAATGTAAGTATGAATGACGATTTGTAAATGAAGACGACACGAGAAATGCTCTCTACTTTGATTACACCTTCTATCTCTAAGGTACTTTCTGGATTTGCGGATGCCGACTGCCTTACCGTTTACGTATACCCCACAACCGCCTGTCCCAACCTGCTTATATACAGTTGGTCAATTTAGGAATTCGAAACAAATGGAAAATTTTTGATGGAAAAATGGAAAAATCTTGTTTTAAAATGGTTATAGACTGTATATGTGAGGGAAGCTGTCCGTCTGTTGTAAGTTGAGTATCCTTATCAACTTGGACATGAAAATAAGCATTACTTGTGAAAGCCACCCCAGTTTCCCCGGGATCGTCAGTACCAGCAGTCACGCCAGGAGGTACATATCATTCGTTACTCGGCTAACAATATTGAACACACTCCCAGAAATCTAAACTGAGGACACGTAGAATATTTACTTGCATACTTGCATCATTCACGATTGCTATTAGGAGGCCCTCTCCCTCCTGAAGCTATTTGAAGCTGTAAGAGATTTGTACGGCACACCATGCTAGTAGAATCAATACGAGTTATACTTATTATAATGTCTTCGCAATAACGAAGGGTCTGAAGTGAGAAGGACATTTAAGTATCATTAGCAAACACGTTTTCTGACCACAGAAATAAGGCATGTTTGGATGAATTATTTGCCTGAAAGGATAAAATTTGTACAAAGAGACAGGATGATTATGATTATATTTATCCTTCTGTTTGGCTGTGGAAAATGAAGAGATAAGGGAGTTTTAAATATTCCATACAAAATCCAAATCCTATATTATCTGTTTGGAAATGTTTGCTACGCGTTATTTTCCTAAACCCATCTTTTATTTGTTATTTGTTCGCTGGAGACACTTTGTCACTACAAACACTGACTTACTAGTTAGTCTACCTAGTCTACAATCTATATCCAGTATTATTTCCTAACAATGCAAAAGGGCTATGCAAGTATTACGTGATAGGACGAGGGGGAGGGTATTTAAGTGTCACGTTCTATCCCTTATACTAAGCATGTACATACTGATTTTGATGATGATGGGGGAGGTAGGGTCAAAATTGAGGCATTTTTGTATCCCGTAATACTTGGACGCTCCCCAGAAAGATCACCAATGTATGGTTTTATCGTAAAACTTCTAATAGAAGGAGGGTCTCCAATAGACGGCGGGGGTCAAAGTGAGTTTTGTTTTAATGGATTGTATTCTAACTTCTAATAGCCAGCGGGTCTCTAATAAACGGCGGGGGTCGAACTGAGTTTTACAAATAGAAGGAGGGGCCTTCTATTAGAAGCTTTACGGTATTCCTATCCGCTAGTAAATCTATTCTTTTATACAAGTTTTGTCACCCTTGTTAAAAGCATTTAGGTATTATTTCAAGAGTTTTACCCAAGCGGATCAATATTTACTCTTTTAAAATTTATCTAAAATTCTAACAATAAAGCTTGTAAGTAAGGTTTTTGTTAGTTTTTAGTTTGTATCCATTAAAGTCCATTACGAGAGAATAATCTCATAATCTCAGCTTCCTTTTTCACGTTATGTCAGATAATGGCAACTAAATATTTACATTTACATGATATAGGAGCTAATAATAGTGGAAGATTTTCCCCTGTCGTTATCAGGATCGTACGGAATTGTCTTTTCGTTGTCAAGTTGTACTTACCTACTTAGCTATTTTCAAAAATTTTTAACATTACAGAAGGTAAGTATATATGGAGATATCAAATTATTAAATTAGGCGTCTAAACTCCATCCTGATGGCGGTGATCTCTGAATTTTATTTGTTGTAAAATTAGTATAATTAATATGTAATTCAATTTTACGCGTTCCTCATTGCACGTATACCTATAATCTATGAGCTGAAGGCACTGGAAGGAGGTAGGTATGTATGTACATGACCCTACGTTTTAAGAATTTTTAATGTAATTTACATTTCTACATGCGCCAACGAGGACCGAATAGCGGAAGTGTTTTAACAATTTTTATTTTGTAACATCTATTGCTCATTCTGATCTGACCAATCTGAACGTTCAAAATCTTCCCACCAAATGAAATCACAAATATGTTTTTAGTCCTTAGACAGCAGTAAAAAATAATCGCAAAATAAAGATAACCTAAAAGTTCAGCTTCTCCATATCTACTTTGGTTGCATCAATTGGAAAAGACCCATTAACAAAATTATTATGAAATCGTAGATTCATCTAGGTAGCAGTTTCATATCTCTAGAAAAAGCAATAGGGAAAATTCAGGGTTTAAAAAAATGTCTAAGATGAAAGAATGTCTTGCAAAATTTATTACTGATAAGATAAGATGGTCGGGAAAATGAGACAAGCAGCTGCGAATTTTATTTATTCGTTATAGAAAATAGAATAGATAAGTACGGATCAAGTATGTGGGTGTACATACATCTCCAGTACGAATTACAAACGCGAATACAAAAACTCCTTTCAGTGAATAGTGGGTAGGGTCGATCAAGGGAAAACATCTTTAAACATAAAACATCTTTCTCTATATTCGGTCATTCGATCATCGGTGTAGTTGCAGAATTGATCATTGCCATTTTTGCCAAATTATGACGAACGGCATAGATGGCCATTTGATTTGCCCTCGCCTCCCCTCCCCTCAAAATGAATTGGAATTTGTACCCTCAGCCTCCCCTCAAAATATCCCTCAAAATATTTTAGACCTCGGCTTCCCCTCCCTTCAAATGAACATAGTAATTGTGCCCTCAGCCTCCCCTCCCCTCAAGCCAACCGAGAGTTTATACCCTCAAATGCCCCTCAAAAAAATCTACAAAATATGCCTTGACTGTATTTCGAATAGCACGCAATGACAAAAGATTAGAATTACAGAAAGACTCCAACTGAAAATTGATAATTAACGGGAATAGCTTATTACATCATCCATACATTATCTCAATTATCTCCTTTAACATACAGGTTTTTGAATTTAGTTTATCCTGATACTCTGTCCTATTCTAAAGCCCGAAGAAATTATACAAGGACAATAAAAAAAACTGCAAAAAACTCTAAGCACAATGGGAACGCGGATCTCCTGCTTTATTGAAGATGCCTGTTGCTCTGAACAAAGGGCTAGAGGGGATGTAAAATATCATGTGTGTAAAATTGTAAAGCCTTTTTGGGATTCCCTTGACGTATCACACTAAAGCAGCCTTCCTTTCTTTATTATTTCGCATAATATGTAAGTTGCCCTTAAACCTTTGCTTGTACAACGAAACCCCAGCAAGAAAGAGGCTCGCCAAACTATACATTTTGAAGCACTGCTACTAGAATAGACTAGTCGGCCGTGCGTCGGTCTTTTCAGAAAAGACTTGGTTTTATTCGCTAATTTTTGTAGTATATCTTGACAAGACCAGCTCATCGTCGTCTTTTACTAATACATGTTCATGTGACTAGACATTACTAGACAATCAGTTTTTGGCAAACACTTGACTAGACTAGGCCCTAAGTTTTTTGGAAAAAACTGGACTTGACTAGACAAACTTAATAATAATATTTTATTAGACCAGACTAGACTTGACTGAAATGGGCATTTTGAGTGCTGAGTGCATACGAGTGACCTCGCCCTCCCCTCAAAATATTTTTGGCCTCGGCCACCCCTCCCCTCGAACTATTATAAAATTTGTGACCTCTACTGCTAGAGATTATTAGAATATTAAATGTTGTTCCGACATGCGTTGCAATTTAAAATGGATTTTCAAAGTTGAAAGTGGAAAGTTTAAACTATCACCTGTATAATCTTATTATTAATCCTTGCCTACCCGAACGTGTACACTCGAGTACAGCAGCCATTTGTACACCAAATAAAAACGTTGTGACCTTATTTGAAGCGTACGGAAGCGACGGAGGGCCCTATGGAGCGTTTTTGTAACAAAAGTTGACGGTTGTTACACAATTCCTAAAAATGACGTAATTTTTGCCTGTTTTTAGCAATTTTATCGCAATGTAATGAACTCCTTCTCCAGTTGTCAACCGATCGCGACCAAATTGGTCTCATTCGATGCGCAATATAACAAGGAGGGCCCTATAAAAGCCCGTTTTTTGAAATAGGTGGTGTAGGTTACGTAATATGTAAACAAAGACGTAAACTTAGCATGTTAGTGCCCATTTTACCTTATTGTAGTGAACATCCCCGTCGTATAGTAAGCGATTGTGACAAAAATGGTCTCATCAGATGCGCAATGTCAAGAAGAGGAGATGCCCGTCTCCAGTGTTTTTAAAAGCTTGATGGTCGGCCCACAATATTTAAAAAAACGAGTAATTTTGGCCTGTTTTTAGCGAATTTTTCGTATTGTAATGAACTCTTACGCCATATGTCAACCGATTGCAACAAACATGGTCTCATTAGATGCGCAATGTCACCAAGAGGGGTCGACAGGCGCCGGATTTTTCAAAAATTTGACAGTTGCTACACAATATTTTAAAAAGGAGTATTTTTAACCTGATTTTACCGAATTTTAAGTATTGTAATGAACTCCTTCGTCATATATCAACCGATTGCAACAAACATGGTATCATTCGACGCGCAATGTCAAGAAGATGGATCCACCGTCGCCGGTTATTTTAAGCAAATTGTCGTTGAACTGACAAATTCAAAAAAAGGGCCCTTTAGTGCCCATTTCCACGTATAGCAATAGGTATTGGAATGAACTACACTCCCATTCCTCAACCGACCGTGACAAGTTTGATCTCAGTCGAAGCACTGTTCCACGATGACAAAGCATAAGAAGCCCGTTTTGTACGTTTTGCAAAACTACGAAAGCGCAGTAACGGAAAACAGTACTGCGCGGAGCAAAGAACAGGCATTGTAATGAACTACACTACCATTTCGCGAACGATCGCGGCAAAGGTCTCAATCGAAACTCCTTGACGCCAAAAATGCACAATAAGCGATTTTCGAGAAAAATTATTGTAATCGTACTATAGCGTCAGTCACGTGTCGTGACGGTCACGTGTCGTGACGGTCACGTGTCGTGACGGTCACGTGTCAGGACGGTCACAAGTCATGTTCATTTGTCATTAACGTGTCATAATGCACATTCCGACAAGGAGCCCAACCAGTTGGTAAAAGAATTGGTCGCTTTTGGTCTCATTCAAAGCGAAATTGGGAACCAACAAAACATTAAGAGCAGCGCTTTTAAAAAGATCTTTTTAGCCTGTTTTGACTGATGTATTGAACTGCTCCGCTATGTCTCAACCGATTTCAACTTTTGTAGTCCCATTTGAAGAGTAAACAAAAAAGTAGTGGAGTAACGGATTTCGTTTTTGAAAAACATCGAAGAGATTGACAAAGACGCATGTATTGAGGTAAATTTTGTAAAAAAAGAATAGGTTTAAACAGAAACTCAAAAAGTAGTCAGCCGATTTGGACACCCTTCGTCTCATTCGAAGCGCAATTTTAAAATAAAAAAGAAATGAAAGAATCTTTTTTCTACAAAAAATGATGGACTTTGCGTAATTTGGGTAAAAAGATTCCTCTAGAAGAAAGGATTAATCCTTGCTTCCCCGAGTTATGTGCAACAGAATTTCTCTCAGCCAACAGTATACCAAACAAGTGGGGCGAAGCCCCACTTGGTTAGCTAGGACGAAAGGTTCTTCAACAAGAATGTCAGGATCTATTCTTCGAGCTTCAATTAAATATCTTCGGTAGAACATATCATCGAGGCCTCCAAATTGGCTTCGCCAACTTGGTTAGCCTCGATGATATGTTGTACCGAAGATATTTAATTAAAACTCCAGCATATTAAGTTTACTGTACTTAGAAAGCAAGTTTAGATCTGTAATCTATTCTCCTTTTCTCTTAAAACGGTGTATTACACGACAAAATGTGGGGCGCAGCCTCACTTGTTTCTGCATTTTTCGAAAACCGAAAATTTTCAAAATAAAATTGCGACCGGTAACTCACATCCGACCGAGACATGTTATACACCA
>JAQFZC010002685.1:0-21831 GCA_034695205.1 Dicyrtoma fusca
TGTACGTCTCCACTGCACTGCACTCTCCTCTTACTCTGAGACCCTTCACATGTCACCAACTTAAAACTAATATGCTTTTTATGGATTCATCACCATTTGCCCTCACTTATCATAGCACTTGTGTGTCTCGTCAGGAAGGAGTGAGGAGAGTATCTTTCTCTCTCCCTCTGTCTCTCTCTCTCACTCTCTCGCTTACTCTCCACTTTCTTCCTTGATCTCCTAAACAGACATCCTCATCCTCGCAATCATCTCAGATTCTCTTCTTACTCTTTTTTTTTTATTTTATTTTTCCTCTACTTATTCTACTTGACTCCTGCACTGCTAACTTCCGAGTTGACATTTTTAAC
This sequence comes from Dicyrtoma fusca, assembly GCA_034695205.1. Taxonomy (NCBI): domain Eukaryota; kingdom Metazoa; phylum Arthropoda; class Collembola; order Symphypleona; family Dicyrtomidae; genus Dicyrtoma; species Dicyrtoma fusca. Next base: position 348 of record JAQFZC010002685.1, read on the forward strand.
CGGAGTTGATGCGACAGTACATTATGTTGTTTTTTGTATGTACCTACGTACAGTAGCTGTCCATTCCGTGTTATGTATACCAGGGTAAATAGCATAGACAGGTTTTTACAGACTTGTACTATGTAAGTACACTAATAGTTGTTGGCTGTATTTCCTGGACTAAATTGAGCTTCTTGAGCGAGGAAAATGGAAGTAGCAAAGGTATACTTGTAGATTTCATAGAAAGTACTTTTCCATTGGCTTCTCACTCACTTTCTTCCCATCACAAATACGCTCGACTTGATCAACCTTTACAGTCTTTGGATTTACCTTCCTTACAAGTTTGGCTGGGAGTCTCTCCTGTCATTTTTGATTAGACTGACGTGTCTACCGTCATCCTTGAAGTTACACATGCCCTAGACATGGTATCTATGTAGTATCTACCTACCTACCTACCTACCTACAGTTCTCATTAAATACTTGTTGGCTCTGAAGGCATATACCGTCAGCACCGTGACACGCAAGCATATCATATTATGACATGACTTGACTTGACTTACATTTTGTGAAAACAACTAATAATCTTCAACGATGATATATTCACATATTACCTAGTAAGTAGATAGTTTCCCTTATATAATATTTCAATTGACTGAAGTTTATACGGGCAATGATAACGCTGTACACGGAAATGAATAAAACAAAATCATCGTTGAAGGTGCATTGAATTTTGTGAACACATTTCTTATTGTTAGAGACGTACGACACCGTACCCAAACAAATACCTACGACCCCAACATTTCCGTTGTTTTGAACGCATGTTGAATTGTGAGCCTTGAACGAATTAGATATTACATTTGTAATGTATTTAGTATAAAGCTAGTGGTAGTGACGGAGGGAAGTTCTGTAGCTAAATCAAGTAAATAGAATTAGTATTAGCATCAATTTTAAAACTCGTCACGGGGGATTTAAATATAAATGGGATTTTATCTAATGAGTAAAGATGATGAGATTAGAGCTAGGCGTCGGTGTATGGTAGTTAGGTTGGAAATGGTGTGTAACGCTGGGTTCTAATTAATTATGAATGCTCATTAGTGTGCTCGTACGTGTGACTACTGTCTCTAGAAGGTACCTATGGAAGGGAAGTGAAAGCTTGATGCAATGGCAGGCGAGTGCAGTAGAGATATAGGAACTGTGATGGTTGGACAATTTTTGTTGAGCTCAGAAGCAGGATTTCGGATGTGAGGGAGCTGAAAGCACAGTTTTACCCTTTCTCTGTATCTTCTAGTTGTTCATATATATATATAGTTTCATATAATTACATACGTACTTACCTACCTACCTTCGTAAGTGCGTACTTTGAGCTTTTTTGGGAAACTATGTGTGTATTTTTACTTATTTTACGGTTATCCTATCTACCTTTGTGTCTTCTTGACAAAATGATATGCTTAAAAACTACATTGACGTTGTCTCTTTTTTTTGCTTGGTTGGTAATTGCAGAGCCGTCAACACTCTACGACAACAACCATTACCACGAGGAATGTTCGCGTTGCAACTCGTGCGGAATCAACCTTTCAGGACCCAATCAAGTAAGATGGAAATCTCATTCTCTATTTTCATTTTCCCTTAAGGGAAAATTGTAACAATTGTAATACCAGCCTCTAGAGTTACTCACTTCCGTGGTCTACTTTGGCCCGACACAAAATCCCAAAATAACCGAAATCAGAATGAAAACATCTCCCCATCAGCCCATCAGCACACTATTACCATCATCATCACCATTACCATCAAGACCGGTGGTGCAGTGTGAGCTAGAAGGCTTGCCGCCAACACCGCAACCACACACACACACACAGTTACACTACCTATATGTACATACCCATTTCATTTTCCCCATGTCAAACTTTCCTTCCTCAACATTTTCCAATGTTAGCTCGGTCCTGTCCTCTGCGTGGGCTTAGTTTATCTTGTGTGGGGAGTACCGGGAAAGATTCTCTTGTTGTTCAACCTTGAGTCCTTGTCTGTCCTATAGTATAGTCGACCACTATAGACTTCCTTTTAAACACCGTTACGGGAAATGTGATTATGCACTTTTACTCCAGCGGACTGTTCATGATAGGTATGGTGTGACAAGCGGTGTTTGCATGGGAAAAGTTTGGAGAAGGTTCACACGTAATTTGATTCTGTACATCAAGAGGATCGGATTTGAAGTGTATGTAAATTCGTGAGGATGATGGTCTCACTATTTTTTTTTGCTGTGAGTGGATGAAGTGAAGTGCAGTAGTGGGTTAGTAGCGCAGTGGCGGTGTCGTCAGACTTTAGAAGCTGGGCTTTGTAGATTATTTTTAATGTAGGTACCTACATATAATATTAATACACCGACTCTGTGTATGCTCTGTAATCTATTATAATAGTGAAAGCGATTGCCTCAGCATTGTCCCCGCTCTGACGGGCAGAATGTGGAGCCAATGACACTATTGTAATGAAACTATTCACATTCACAAATCCAGAGTGGCAAACAATGATATATCCGACGCTTGTCATGTCATACATTTATATGAAGATATCCACTAAATAATTACCGAGGACTTTTGCATAACTTAGTAGTCCGGAGGATTATGATGCAAAATGTCCATTGATTTATGAGCTCATTAATCAAATTTGGGATGGGATCGATGATGATGATGGATGCCAATAGCCCACAACACAAACAATAGGAGCATTGCACTACTATGTGAAAGAGAGTGACATGTCACGCCATGTATTAATTATTTCTTCTTTACTTTATTAACTCGATAATTACAGAAGCGGGCTCGTCGTTTCAAGAATCAGATACTGTGTGATCTTCATTTTGCAGACGTTGCATTGATGGAGTGCTCGGATTTCATGAATCAACTCCGTTCCTTTAAGCCACAGAGCTTAGGGTGTGCTGTAGCAAGACGAAAATCTTCAACTACGCTCATCTTTCCGCTACCACCACAAGCTTGTTCAGGTCAGTATCTTAAATTGTCTGTTTGAATACGTAAAACATATATGTATAGACATTATCTACAAAACGTTGGTAATAATGCAAACATTTTCGGCATTGTAGTTGTTGTGGGGGTTTTTAGTCCCATTTACAAAGGATTTTAGTTTCAGTTTTGTACAATTTCGAATGTAGGTGACTCTATTTAAACAGCTTTTACGTCTAATTACAGTAAAGTTACTATAAATTCAGTTTTCGAATATGTGCTTGGTAAAGACGCTCTTATCTAGCCGATAATTCTGCCAGGGGCATTTAAGCATTGTCTTTTTGTAAAGAGCTTGAATGAAGAAGATAGACCGGAAGATAGATAGTAATGAATAAAATTTGTTTTGTATGAGAGATGCGTGCCTAGTCTAAATGCTATAGAGAATACAATAGACTCTACCAAACACCATTGAGAATGACAAAGACTTAATGCGCTTCTAATAGTCTGGAGCCTGTTTGGAACCCGCCGTCATGATGATGGGTTGAAGATTATTAGGAATGGCTTCACTTTTCGACATAATAGATTTATTGGGTGCAGTGTAGTTATGTACCACATACGTACTTTCTACCAAAAACCGTCTGGACCGCATCATTTCCCGAAAAAGTGAAGCCTTTTAAATAGTTATAATCACATCATTATGATGAGGTCCACATTTAGCCCATGTTAATTCCCTATCTTATGAAGAAACTCATCTGGATCCCATCTAGTTCGCATCATTTTGATGCATTCTAACGCATCAATATGATGCGATTATAACTATTATAAATGGCTTCACTTTGTTTATGATGCGATTATGATGTGGTGATTTGGTAGAGTGTACATGCATATTTGTGTCGAAGATACTATAAATCAGTAGCAGAATTCAGTATTAAGAATAGACGCTTTACTACAGTTAAGGCTGGAGGCAATAGTTCCTCGAATGTGGTTTTTCCTACTTACTATGATTGTCGTCTCCATGTAAAGGTACTGCTAGTGGATTCGTTTGTTCGTGGGCTACAAAGGAAATGCATTACACATTATTCCTTCAGATAAAGATATTATGATGACAATAATAATTCCAGCTCAGCCATGAGCAGAGTACAAGAGAGGATTTTCCAATTCCTGTACGAACATGAACTTAGCCGCCTACGCGTATGTTTCTGTATAATCTCCTTCTGCCACATGTTTACATCCATTCAGAGAATAGAACGAGGGTTCGACATTGTAATGAATAAACTTTAGGTTTAGGAGTCACAATGGAGAGTGAGAGAGAGAGAAAGATGTTGACATTGTGAAAGTGAGAAGAAAGGGTTGGAGTTTTCTTAGCCCTTGCCTTTTGCTTTCATGCTCTGTCTCGTCTTAACTCATACTGTGAGTGAGAGTTGCGGTGAGAAGGGCGACGGACACGAAAAGATAGAAATAGAAAGGCAGACAGAGCAGAGAATGAGAAAGGATTGAGCGAAACGTTGGTTTTTAGTCTTCACTCGCTTGCCGTCCGGTCTTCGGGTCTCTCGGTTTACGTCTGTCACGGCCACGGCACACCAAGTCCAACTATGTAACCATACTTACATGGTGGCACTAGCACAGTGTCATATGCAGGCCCATGGGCATGCATGTTAAAGTTCTGTTGGGTTGAACGTGGACCTCTCCTCACCACTGTCGTCTGTCGTTAGTCGATGCAGAGACGTGAAGAAAATATAGGAAAAATGTGGACGATATGAAATTCAATGGACAGATTCCAAATGGATATTCCGTGGGATGTGACGATGTGATGTGAGGGGAGGCGAGAGGCGAAGCGCTGAATGTTTTCCCTTGGATCTGAAGGTCGATGTTTTTTCGTCGTCTATAAAATGACCCTCTATCTGTTTATAGCCCTAGATGCCTTTCTGAGTACGGTACGGCAGTTATGCATTAGGATGAGGTTTATAGGTTAACGGATAAATGGGAGCATCTATATCTGTCTATATATTCAATACAATGTATACCTAATACTAATAATATCCAGTAGCTGTATGTATCTGTAGCTGTAAGTAGTTGCGGGTAGAATGAGATGAAGGAAAAAAACCTGAACTGAGGAAAAATGCTGATTTGATGATTTCTTTTGATCCTCCTTAGATGAGTTCTGTGAGGAGTATCCGCACAATTTAATTCCAACACCCGGCTACTGGATTGAGTGCTCACGTCAAAAAATCACCTCTGGAAATAATCCCAATAATATCTGGGATGAACAGTCTGAGTCGGGTATAAAACTTATTTACATTATTTCCTGTACATGTGTGTTTGGAAACTTGGAGTATGTACGCACATCTCTACATAGTTTGGCCTCAGCTCTGTTCAATCTACCAGTACCCGAACCAGAAGAATGATTCTCAGATTCCGACTCCCTTACTTAGGAAACTATTGATCTATGTTATTCCTTTTCAAATTTAATTTAATTCTATGGTGTACCCCTTCCTACTGTAGAGCAGACGCTCCTACTCCCACTCTGTATTCTGTATCAATAGCTGTAAGGATCAACAGTATATATAGTCTTGCAAATAAATTCTGATTTCTTTCTTTTCTCTCAAATCAAAATGTGTTCCTACCTACCTACCTACCTACTTAAGTGTAGAGGGGAGATGCAGGGTGCACATAATAATATGATGGCGAAATAAAAAATTGCTGGATTTGGATTTGAATTGTAATAATAATAAAAATGGAAATGACAAGAGAATGAGAACAAATATGAATCCATTCAAAAATCAGAATTCCAAATTCATTTTTTCGTCTTCATCTTGACTGTTTTGTATTGGTGACTTGAAAGGAACTTACCTACCTACCAAAGTCAAAAGTCAAGTCTTTATATTTGCTTTTCACCTGAACTAGTTTGCCTTGGCTTCTCTTTCCCTTCCCTTTCATGGGAGTTGGGAGCAAAGTTTTCCATGAGGATGACGGAGAGCTAGAGTCTGCTTCTGGTCTAGTCTGGCGTGTATAAAGAATATAGTCGAAATACGACATACTACAGAAATGGGTAGAAATTAATGAAGCTGTGGGAGAGAAGAAAGGAGGAATTTATAGATATTTTTTGTCCAATTTTGAAAATTACAGATTTTCAGGAGAAAGAGGAAGATTCCAAGGAGGAGGAAGATGAGGCCGAAGATGAGGACAATGATAATGGAGACGGTGGAGATTCCGAGGATGGAAAATGTCGAAAGCGAAGAAATCATCAAAATATTCAGGTCAGCTTCTCTCTCCTTTCTCTCTATACATATATAAATATATATGCGGCGCTTCTAAAATTCAAGCTCCAGAGTTGTGCAGTTGTGGAGACGTTACATATTTTATCTTGAGCTCCCTTTCCCTTTTCCCCAACCATCACTTTTCTCCATTTCCGGATTTTTTTTCCTCCTACTCTCTCCGCATCCTCTTGTCATGTCATTCAGTGCAGTCGTGTCATATTGGCCCTCGTCTCAGCTCTCTCCTTCTATTCCCTTCCAATGTCGGCCTGTACGTACATAGCATCCACTTTTGAGTGCATTTTCATCTGATCGAAATGGACTTATGTTTCACGTCCTTATTATTTTCTTTTTCTCATACTTTGTGCATTGACGTCCCCGATCTCGTCCTTACAATCCTTCCTCTCCAAATCTTCAACTAACTCGAGTATCAACTTATCAACTTGAGGATGGACCTACCCACTAGTTGTATGTATTTCTCACTGCATTTTTGCTCCAGATTTCCAAGCGACGCTACCAGAGCATAGGCAGGAGCAATATGTATAAAATCATTGAAACAACCAACCGCAATTGTAAGGACAAAGTGATGTAGAAACTTTAACCTGCAGACTGGACTCTTTTATGCATGCAGTTGTGAAGTGAGGCATGTCGATTAAGGAAAAGAAGAGTAGAACAATACACTTGTACAGATATTGCATACGTGTATATTTTTGGAACATATCTACACTGTTATCGAATCACTTCAAATTAAGAATAATTGAACCATATGAAATAAATTGGCAAAGGAAGGGAACTGCAAGATAGGCAAGATTATTATTAGATTGTGACTCTGCCTGCCTCTCCCTCCCACTGCAAAAGGACACTGAATTTCCAATTCTTTCCCTCGGATTACGAATGCCTCAAAAATGTCAACTTGTTTGCAATGCAGAACTGCATAAGTATGTACCTATGTATGCATACACCTAACTACATATATAACAGGTTTCAAGTATAGTTGGGACTTGAAATTTTCATTTCATAAAAATATTACGTTTTTGTTGCTATCGCTGCACTTTGCAAGGGCTTTTTAAGTTCGTTCAAAGGTTGTATTTTGAGAAAGTGTAAATGTTTTTGTGCATTCCTCCACTTGTGTGGCGCAGAGGCCCTCAGGAAATGTTGTGCTATCTAAGATCTGGTAAAGAGCCTAGATGTAGACTGTGAGTGACAAGTACTCTTAAGAAAACACAAAGTATGGAAGGAAGAAAATGTCTGGAGGCAAGGAGAGGCACATTCGCATCAGTCAGAACTGAAGGAGGAACAGAAGTTGTCGATTTGCAAACTTATCTCTTTCAGTTTATCTTCGACTACATTCTCCTGCTATATAGAACTCTTTGATATAAACGTAGATTTGGATACAGACGGCGCCTAGTTTTTTTTTCAAAATAATTACTTGTCCATGTAATTACTGATAGGCAGATACATGTACATACCTACCTACATATTTTCTTTGCTTTACTTCCGAATAAAATGCTGCTCTCTTATTGTAGGAGAAAGTTGAGGGCTTGAATAGACCTCTGTTTCCATGGGATGGCATGGTATGGCATGACCTTAAATGCTAAGGTTTATCTTTGGAAGGACGCTTGGGTGACTCTGAAGGGCGCTCGTTAAGAAATATAAATATCGTCCTCTATTTAATTTACCATTTACCAACTACCAACTTATATTTTCTTGCCAAGCACCCTAGTTGTTTGCGCTTCGAGAGCTCATTGAAGCAAATAATGTTGTAGGACGTGGAGCTCTAATTATCCTATGAGCTGTACAGAAGGTCCATGTGACTCGTTTTTCCCTTTGACTGTATCTGTATGAATCGTAGATTATTTTATTTTGTTGGTTGCTTGGTCTAAGTGCATAGGTAGGGGGCTTTTCTAGGAGTCAGTTTTATTCAATGGAGATGATCAAATAGAATAATATGAAATAATAACATTCATCATCTTCTTCTTCCATCACAATTTTAGCCGTATTTTGAAAGTAATCCCTACGGGGACTCGTAGGGTAGTATTAACTTGTTTTTTTCTATGTATCTAATAAGAACTGTAATAATAGTGGAGAGAAGGGGGACATTCATTCCGAGATCCTCCTACAACTTCAATTTCACTTTTGGCTCAGTAAGAACAATAGCATACATACTTTTTTTAATATTTTCTTTTTCTATTTATTTATATTCCCTTGTTTATCTTGTGTTTTCCATATTGTATCCAAACCGCTATATTGGATGATAGGGCATGACATGGAATCGGAGATCCAAATCCAATTCCAATTCCGTAGTTCCAAAGCAAACTAACTCGAGTGGAATTGAAATATTATTAATTTCTATTTCTATATTTCCAAATTTGTATGGAGGGAATGCACATATAGATTGCCGCATTTGCCATCAGTAATATTCTGGTCATACATATGTATATGCTTGGACGGTATAATAAGCTTGTAGCTACATACATAGGTACATACGTACCCAAGTATCCATAGTATTATTCAATTATGGGATTATTGTGCTAGCTCCGACAGTTTTGTTTTGATCTTCTAAAGTTTTGTATTTTCTTCGTTAATTTCGTGTAAATTACGTGTTTGTAGTTTATTTTGGACATTATTTTGCCATAAGGTTGTATCTATATTCCTAAGTATGTTTGCTCATGCTAAGATGTACTATGGCATTGAGGTTCCACTTTGTGGCTAGTGAAGCACCTTAACTAATATTCAACCCGTATCCTTTGCTACTGACTACACCTGCAGAAAATATGTGGATCAACTTATGTACATTTAGTTTTATTACACTTGTATGTTACAGTTGCCTTTGGTCTGTTTGAATTTTCTTGATACGGTAACGGTCGGTGGGTCGTTATAGTGCATGCCTACTGATAGTTGGCTGTAGAAATGGCAGTAGTTGAACGAAAAACTTTTCGTGTTAGGGCTTAAATACCCGTGTGTAATTCCTACAGAACTTTGTTGTTAAAATTGAACCACTATTATTTGCGGGATTATTTAGTTTTATTTAGCAAAATAGCAAGGACATGTATGTATGTCCATATTCCTTATAGGTACAATTATGGTGCATAGATACTTGAGTTTCACGCTGCTCAGGGAGAAGTCTAGACGGAGGAGAATAGTAACAAGACCGTTAGACTTTATCTGATAGTTGTTGCTTTGGATAGATAATCTGAAAGCTCAAAGGAAAATGGATGTAATTCACCGTCCTTTCTCTCTGCCGCTCCACGACTCTCCCCTTCTTCTCTCTGAATAAGCTAAAAATTAAATAGAAGCTGTCTATGGCTACGACTACGGATTTTGTGATTTAAAGCATGTTTTCTTCCTTTGTTGCTCCAACATTTAAGAATTCATGAACAATGCAGAGCACAACAGGAGATTAACGAAATCAAAGTATTTGCGTTGACTTGACGCTGACTTTGACTTGTATTCCCTCAACATGCATACTGCAAGAAATCCGGCTACGAAATACGGCTCTATTTTCAGAGTTCACGTCCAGCTCCAGCTCCGCGGACAGCAATTTTACGGCGTGTTGAGAGCACGGACAGACGGAGCTACCTAATGGAGAAAGAATGGGAGATCGAACAATGAAATATACTATAAGCTGAGCTCTGATGTGTAGTTTGTGAGGGTAATCCCGGTGTAGCAGCTCGAAGCCGGGAACTCAACACGATTTCCATGTCTGCTTCCTTAAAGGCAGCTGCCAACTGGCATTAGTGTGTCAGTAATTAAGGAAATCGTCATGAGATTTCTCTCCTGTGTCCTACCTACCCTCAGTAGTGCAGCTCCCATCCCATCACCATCCACTGTTGTTGTTTTAGGAAATAACGTACCAAGGTAGGTAGAAAACGTCGGTTATTTTAACCTTTTCGAAACGGTACTATATCTCATTTTAAAGCTTTTTGAAAACGTTTATTTCTTGTTTTGACCTTTTTCAAAGTGTTAATTACCAGTTTTGAACCGTTTTGAAAATGATGATTTCTAATTTTGGACCTTTTTGAAAATGCCAACTTCTGATTTTGACCGTTTTGAAAATGTTAATTTCTAGTTTTGACCGTTTTGAAAATGATGATTTCTAGTTTTTGACTTTTTTGAAAATGTTAATTTCAAGTTTTGGCCGTCTTGAAAAAAGTTAATTTGTAGAATATACGCATTTGTACAGCATTGATTTCATTGTTTCTCAGTAATGAATGGGTTAAGCAAGGTCTACCTTCAGTTGTTTCACTTTTCAATTTGCAAATAGCACCTCTCTCTCTCTCTCTAACTCTGTTCGTATTTGCATGGAAGACAATGAACTCGGTGCAAAGCAAAGGCATTGGATGACTCAGAATTCACTATTAATTCAGACGCCAGTGAACGTAACTACGTGATACTTTTAGTTGCATTGTTTTTCCTACACTTACTTCCTCCTTTGTCTAGCCATGCAACATCAGAAAGAGAACATCAAGGGAGAAGAGACAAGACGAAACAATACATAATTATTGTTTAGTTGAAAATTAACATTGAGACGGGGATGGTCTACGATCAAAGAGAATGATTGTAGTTGATTTCCTTACAGCACCGCCCCGGCTCACAAATTACAAAAGTAAAACTACAGAAATTACAGATCTACACTTAGACTCAAGAAAGATGCTCAGACTCAAGAAGTGGAATGAATATCCGAATTCTAAATCCACAGCAAATTGAAATAAGTTAAGCAAATGTCTAGTCTACATAGTAGATGCTACCTACTGCCTTCACCATTTCCTTTCTGTCTCCGTCCTCCGATTCCCCTTGTCTACGAACAGCAACTTTTGTGTGACTATTATATGAAATATTATTTTGTATGCATTAGTTGAATCGTGGAATGGAGGGTGAGTAGTGAGTACTAATAGTAGATCCTTCATGTATGAGATGTACACTTATATCATCAATCTTAAGTTTTGAGTCAAGTCAAAAAAAAAACTTTTCTCTTTCCCCTGTCAAATTCTCTCCTTCCATGTACGTAGGTACCTATGCTCTTATCTTAACTCTGTACATAGACGGGAATTATGCACTAGGAAGATAAATGACACAAAGTTTCCTTTTCAACTTACACATGACATACAAACTTACATATGCCTTGAGGTACTGGAGTTGGAACAAGAGGAAAATGTATATATAAAAATATTGCAACTTCTTTGATTTTTTTCCCCTTAGAAGTACATATGATACGCGAACGTGAAACATTTTGTGTGTTATTAATAGTTTGTTAGCTTATCTGCAAGTGTAAGGGATGTGTGTCGTTGATAAAAATGAAATCCCGAGCCAGAATCCAGAGAGAAATTCTTTTATGAGAAAATGTATCGAGAAAACAAAAGTAAAAAGTAAAATAAGGAGAGAAAAACAAAATAAGGAATATTAAAAGAAAAAATGGGAACAACGCATTAAGCAGCTGCTTTTACTTGTATGTAGGATGAAAGTGAAAGGAGGTGCCTACCTTCCCACAGTTATATGTACATGTAGCTGGACTTCTAAGGATATATACAGCTCTACACTGATCATGAGTGGCTGAATTTACACAACCATTTTTTAAAAGTGTCCACGTCAACGGCCACGAGCCGCAAGTACCTATGTACATGTGTGTACCTACAATTCATATAAGTTCCTACGAGTATAGGACTTTCGGGCTGTTTGGTATAATTAATAATATATACGCGCCCCTTCTTACGAAGAAAAATTGAGTGCCTTCTACATTTGTCTTTATTATTGCTACATAGTGTGTTTATTTGCAAATAAAAATGATGGTATAGCTATCTATGTAGTTATGTAGTGGTCCGCACAGGATATCAACTGTGAGATATTTTATTACACATTCTTTGGAATAGTTTGCGGTGCGATGGTGGCGGGCAACGTGGTGCAGGGTCTGTTTTTGGCGGAGAAGTCAAGTCATAGGATGAAATGACGGCTGTTCTGATTTCGAAGGCCACACTGTATGAACATTCTTGAACGGTGGTAGGGACATGCATAGCTAGGTACATAGGCTTTTTCTCGAGTGTAGCGTCTATGTGAAAGTGGATGGAGCGCCCATGTGCTCTTAAGTTAGTTCTCTTTGCTCCATGTATCCATGGAGTGCCATTTAGGATTTCATAAGTGTTCATCCAGAGACTTTCCACGCTGAAAGCCAAGTAGGCTGTCTCTGTGTGTGTCCTGTGTGCTGAGCTGCCACCGCTTCACTTTTTTTCTTCCTCTTCTTCTTCTTAAGTTCTTCTTTATTTTGTATCGAGACTCAAAGTAGTGGAAACAGTCTGCCTCATGTTTGTGTGTGAAAACAAGTTTTATATTAATTTGTATGGAGCGGAGAGAGCGTCCTCACCATTTTTTTATTATAGAGTCCCAGCACGAGTGCGGGGGGCGGAGGACAGAGCGACGGCAAAGGCGAAAGTTTCCTTTCCCTCTAATCCAGAGTCGGTTGGGTCCTTTTCTTTGTGGGCTATCAGCATTTCATTGTGAGGCGGTTGGCGTACGGCGATTAATTATATGCTATACGGATAATTATTGACGGGCAAGTTTACGCACTGGTAGCTCGTAATGACAGGCACTCTACACGCATTTGTGAGACTACTATGTTTGCGGATCAGGATGACATTCTACTGCGGATAATGTGATAGTGCTTCTGATAAAATTGAATTGGAACCAGAGCCACTAGTCTGTAGTCTGTAGCAATGTCGGATAGGATCTCTACTGGAAATTCTGTTAGTTGACATTCTACCATGGATGGTTTTGAATTGTACTATTCATAGGCATGTACACGACGCTTTTGTGACCCTAGATAGTAATATTACATCTATGTATGGAAAGGATTATGATCCGCAACACTATTATTTCCGCTCAAAAGGGTATTACAAAACTAAGGACAGAAGACGCAAAGAACATAATATAAAGCCCCTTGGACTGAATAGCACACTCTGGATATTTTTCATTTCCTCCAATCGCAATCTTAACTTGGGATTCATTCTGACGGTTCGACTTCTGTATCTTATTCAACTTTGACGTCGTATGAATGAATGTACTACGTAGAGAGGTTCTTAGTGTATCAGACAGTAGCCTCTAACTATGGCGTATGTATACATACGTAGCAATAACGGGACTGGAAAGCAATAGTATTATTTATTTTTCAACAACTCTGTTCTTTCGCAATATTTCTTCTTGTGGAACTTTTGCTGTTTCTTTGAAAGTTGGATTGAAAAAATTTTTTTCATCTGGCCAACAAACTATATTACATTGCTTAAAGGCTCACAAATATGAATCCTTTGGATATCAATACAAAAAGAATGTGAGGGATTAATTAAGTCAACTTTGAAACATGGACGAGGTTCAAGACGATCTTATGGATGTACTTGTCATTGTATCGAGGTCACATCGGTATATGTACTGTAGAACCTCCTGTCCTTTGCTCCCCCGGTCCTACGATACTTTTAGTATATTTTAATTCAGATAATGCTATGGGATCCAAATACAAAAATTCCCAAGCATAATACTGCTGAGCTACAAGGTATGAGTTACAGATACAAATTGTGACCTAAGAAGCAAAATGACGAGGACGTATCAATAACTTAGAAGGAATGTGATGCGATGCATAGCTCGGATTAAGATGTAGAATAATGGGGCACTTTGCAACCTTTTACAAAACTTGAAAGTGAGTTTTGAGTTTCTCCATTTTTAAGGAATTCCAAAAGCACCTTTCACCATTACAGAAACAAGATTTGCAGAACCTTGATTCTGTAAGCTGTTTTTGGATTTGCTTCATTTTATTTCATTTGTCGCAAAATGTCAAAATTACTTGAAATAACTTGCCTGCTGCATCTTCAGATATAAAAGATAAGAAAAACCTTTTACCCCTGACCATCATCATTCGATTGAGAATTGAGTCCAGTCCGACCCACCACTAAAGATTGAAAATAGATTTCCAATGTAGGACGGGGGATGAGCAGATAAATGGTTTCAGTTTAATGTTTATGTGTTTCCAATTCTTTACCGAATCAAGCTGATAGTGAAAAGTTGTACATGGGAAATGCGTACAAAATGGATTTCCTTTCATTTCTCTTTCTTCGACGAAGTTCTCTTCTATATGTACCTAGGTACGTCGTAATTTGTGAAAGAGGCTTAATCATCCCTTAAGATATAAATATTGATTCTGGAGCCGTCCAAATGGAGTGCATATGTACCTTTCAACAACGTCAGGCCCTTTCAAAGGTAGCGAATCTAAAAAGAAGCCGTGTGGACCCATATTTGTAGGGTTTGGATCTGTACACCTACAAATAAAGGATTACTATTGCCTATCTGTACTTCTATATAGACATTCAAAGGATGAGGAACCCGAGGTTATCTGTGTTCGGGGGGACAGAGACGAGCTGAGGTTCTTTGAATCATGAGAGTATCTCCTGTATTATGAGAGTCTACCTACCATAGTTTGTGTGGAAACCAGATAAAACGGGCGCTTCTGTACTCATCGCTAGTTCTCTGGCTCTGGCATTGATGAATGTTAGATTAGAACTCGTCATGCAAAAGCGGTTTGGGTTGGATACCAGGTCGTCTGTGCTCAAGATTGCAGAGCATATCTTTAGACAAGGATGATATATTGACTTAGACTTAGAAGGAACACAGAATATGTAGTGTATGGTAACTTGGATAACTAAAGGGGATAGTGTACCGGGAATTCAATTTAGATCCCATTCTAGTCTTCACTCTTTTTTTGTTGTTCTTCCACACAAAAAACGAGCAAGTTTTTGATTGAAAGTACCTGCCATTAAATTAATTCGAGGGCAGATTCATGTCCCATGCATCACATTTACTGAAGGCTATCAGTCCACTTTCAATTAGGGCTCGTCAAGTAAAAGTCCAAAGCCAAGTACTTCTCGTTAGTCGAAATCTCGAAACGTAGATAGACTCTATATAGTTGCTCTACTACTCTCCAATCATTAGCAGCCACATTCATTGTTCCCTAAACGAATGTTTTATTTTTGAATGACCGATGTTTTAAATTTTCTGCGTGAGATTATCAGTGCTCGGAAGTACAAATTGATGTTTTTTTGAAATGTTCAAAAAGGTGTTTTAACGGTGGCAGCTTGACTACAGGGGGTCGATTTAAAAAACGATTGGAAATTTGAAACTCACAGTACAGATTACAGTAGAATTGTAGCAGGTAGAAAAAGAAACAAAGAAAAAATAGAAAATTTAATACATACTAGGTACATCGTGTAGTTACAAACGTAGGTACTTGATGGTAGGTATGATGTGTCTATAGCTACGAGGTGAGACCTGGCTCGGAGATACTGGTCGTGCTTTGTGGCGTACAAAGTAAATTGAAGGAATACCTATATAAACACGTACCTACTAGTCTTTTCAGTATTCCTTCTCTGGTTTCGATTTCCTTGAGCAGAGAGTACAGATACCTAAATGTTGAGAGACTGTAGACTTGTCTCGCTCCTTTCGCTTCGTCTGCTCCAGAAAAAGTATCTTATTTTATGGAGAAGGATGGAGAGTCGAGTTTTTAGACTGATCGGGGAAAGAGATTGGAAATCGTGAGAGGGACATTTTTCCTTTTCCGGATCCTCACATTTCACATCTTCACAAGTTTTGTGGCTCTTGCTGTTATTTATAAAAAAAAAAAAAGACGAAGAGAAAAAGTGCAGAGAGCAACATTTTATCCCATATCTTTCCCAGACTGAGACGAAGCATAGGGAGCGCAGGTTTACTTTACCCTGCTTTTCATTCTCGCTACTCCCTGTTTCATGTTTCGTATGATATAGTTTAGAATTGTATCATCTTGTGTATACCCTACACCACACCGTACC
This sequence comes from Dicyrtoma fusca, assembly GCA_034695205.1. Classification (NCBI taxonomy): domain Eukaryota; kingdom Metazoa; phylum Arthropoda; class Collembola; order Symphypleona; family Dicyrtomidae; genus Dicyrtoma; species Dicyrtoma fusca. The sequence continues at coordinate 16,368 of JAQFZC010002685.1, forward strand.
TGTAGATTTCTTTCAGATTTACTGTATTTCAAGAAAATAAAAAAAACAACAACAACAACTCCTCACAATCAGTCACAAGAACTGCCGATACTATGTACTATAAGGGAAGGTACATGTATCGATAAAACTGACATGAAATAGAAAGTAGTTTAGTGTGTCTGGTTATATATTTCCCTTTTATAACTTGCCTCTGTTTTTTTTCTCTGTTGAAATCGTTAGGTATCGGAAGAAGAAGATCGTTTACCACGAATCTGTGAGCCATCTCGGACGTCGATTGAAGAGCAATGGGAGAAGAATGGAGGTTTTGAGTTGACGTCAGTGGAGCAAGAGACCTACGAGAAATATTTGTATGGCACAGAGCACTGGAATTATTTCACCAATGATGAGGACCTAGGCCCTGTCATCCTGTCACTGAAACAAGAGACTTTGAATGGGCGAGACCAGTTCAGGTGAGTCAACAAACAAAACAACCAACGAACCAAGAACTAACCAACCAACCAAACAACCCACCCGTCCCTTCTCTTCCCTTCCATCTTCCTACTTTCCATACGTAATGATATGTGTGCTACTTTTCTGTCTACTTTTACTCCTACTTCGACGCTTAGTTTTTCTCCCTTCCCCGTACTCTATTATTCCGTTCACTTTCCCTCATTTCAGGTTTCGCATATTTTTCCCATATTTTTCTAGTTTCAAGGCGGGAGCGGGAGCTACAATGCAATTTTGGTAGTAGGTTCACATCTCCAAGAGCTACATAGTTACATGTGTATAGTATAGCGATAATATATGTATAACGATGCTACAATGGTTAGTGCAAAGGGTGCTATGTAGACTTCTTTGGTCCTCCGTAGTCACAAAATTCAGAACCCACTAATTGAATAGGTATTTTTAGTACCAGCTGCTTAATCACGTTTCGTTTCAAGAAATGAATTAACAAATTACGGCATCGCTTATATGTACATAGATGCACTGTTTTGTAGTTGTTTAAAAGTTACACGCAAAAACCACTAGTGATCTGTAGAAAAAGGCTTCGAACCTGCTTTTGGATGAAAAACAGTAAATAGCAGTTGTACGTCGTTGATGTTACTAAAGGAAACACTGTACATTATGTATGTATGCATAATACGTCCATCGACCTAAAATCCATAATACTCAAGCCTTTTGGTTATTTTTAGCTGCTTTCCCAAAACAATTTCATAAAATTTTAATGAGCTCTCACAAAAATTGCATCTTTAATTTCATAGTTTGATACTTGAAGGGAGTAAACAAGATGGTAATATGGAAATTAAAATGAACATGAAAATAGGGTCGTTCTGTTTGTGGATCATTATGTTCCTGGTGATGTTTCTTATAGGGGCCTATACCTTAGATGGCTTGCTATGACTTTATCCCATTAAATTGTGCATACAGCCATGGGTAAGCAAGAACTAATAAACTCATTTTAATTTCCTAGTTGGAATACACGGAGGTGTAGTTTGAATTGTCGTAACAAGTACTGATTATATATACCTATGTATTCCGAGTCTTTCTGTTTTTGTGCAAGCAGGTGTTGTTCACCACCTCCTTCCTCGAGGAGCTAATACTACACTTCCTCTTATATAGGCTGTTGACTGGTACTTGCATGAAATAATTGGAGGTGCCTATAGGATGGTTAGAGTGTTAACGAGACAGGAAAGCAGAAGGGAGCACAAAGGAGTGGGTAATCATAGTTGGATAGTGAAATGGATCTGTGCCTTTGCTTCTAGAGCTGTAAATCATGGCGATTATAATTTTAAGAGGGAATCGTAAGAACTTCTGCTCAGCTTTCCTGTTCATATAGGCATTCGTATTATTAGCATTGGAACTGGAACTACTGGCACGATGGCACACGGCAGAGCTGGATTTCCATTCTACAACTTAATTACTTATTTACCTACGTTTCCTTTAATAGACATCTCTATACTCTGCAATTTACACCTCCGTGAGTTTTATGGCTGCAGTATTTTTGCAGATGGAACTCTCCCTTGTTTGACGACATAATAATATCATCCATAATACAGCCATCGAAGCACATCACAAGTGATGCAATAATATAATTCCCTACGGCTACCACCGCACCGCAAACGCTCTTATTTACTCATTATTCACGACTGATTTTCCACGGAACTTGTATCGATCCAGGGTTTAGAATTATCCTGCTACTACAACTACTACATACAAATGGGACACTCACCCAGCCAGTTTTGATCGCATTTCTCACACTATATATTTAAATACAGATCTTTTGGATGCTTCACTTTTTTCGATAATACAGAAGCTCCAGTGCTTGAAGGTAATTCATGCCATACAGAACAGCGATATTATTCGAGATACCAACTAGGCTAGGTATGTACATATGTACATATTCATAATGTACCTCCGAAGTCTTGGAACAATTTTGAAGGATAGGATGATATTTCCATTGTAATCAAAATACAGTGACGCACGAGGTAGGGACTCAAGACTCAACATTCAGTGTTAATCAGAAGATTTCGAAATGCAGAATCTCTCAAACTAAATAGGAGGGAGACAGGGCGACATCGTGGAATCGATTTACCCGAAAAAATATCTAATTATATTTCTCCGCCCTAATTCCAATTCCAACGGATGCACATGGCTGACATTGTTGACATTGACATTGGCTTCTACTCCTTGTGCAAGTGTTTATTTACATTAAATTACGAAAGTGTCCGGAGAAATCAATTTTACCTGTCACCAGTTAATTAGCAGGGACGGAATTTGACGTCGCCAGGCCAGCCTACCCGGTGCTATGCGGTGATGTTCACTTTTCCATTATCTCTGAAGGTGTCCATTCACGCTGTCGTCTCTGACAGTCACAACGCATTCTTGTCCTTAGTACTCTTTCGCTATATTATGTGTACATTCATACATTTATCCTTGATACAGGATGATGATGCGCTATTTACATTTTCTAATGTTCTCCCGACTCACTTTATTCATTTAAGACCCTGTCCTTGGCCTGCACACGCACAGGCAGACACTATGTTAAATTATTTCGCTCTAAATCTATGGTCTGTAACACTATTAGAATTAGGTAGAAATATGTAGGACTCTGTTATTTGATTTTCTAGGAAATCCTTCACAGATAGTCAAAAATAGCACTTGCAAATTGTGTGTGACATAATCCAAAGATAAATAAAACAAACGCAGAATCCGATTCCAAATAGCTATGGAGCATACCATGTACATATTCAATAGCTAAGCTGTCATAATGTATATTTCGTTATTCAAAGCACGACTAAACGACTAAAGGTAGTACAGCCATCGAGTTTCCTGAAAGCTTAGATGCTTTCGAGTTCTAAAGTACGCAAGTAGATAAGTTGGTAGACTGTGTAAAAATGAAACAAAAGCTGCAAATCGTACATTAGGGATCCAACTGCAGCATCCCGTGGAAGATGTACATGCGTACACTGAGATGCTGTCCTAAAAGTTCCATAAGGGAGAATTGAACTGTAATTTAGAATTAAGTGTGTGTTAGTCCAAGAACCAGAACCTCTAGCAGTGCAGTGTAGAGCTAAGGGCGTATAAATAATTATTAATGGGACTGCGATCGACTTTTCACTCGTCGATATCTTTGGGAACTGTTGTGGTGGGGATTTGTTATTGTTAGTCCGGCGTTTGTTTGTGTTGATGTGACTGTAATGTAATTTGGGCCTGGGGTTGATGTGGCGGGTATAGCTATGGTGACAAATTGTTACGCGAGCTAACGGATTCTTTATCTGTCCGAATTCACTCACCCACCCATCCACAGTCTGAGCTGACTTTCGATAAGACAATCTGTAGTCAGACGGACTTTGAGTAGCTACATATGTGTGTATACATGAACCAAAGCCGAACCGAATCCTGTACCGAAACCAATGGTACAATACCGTCTGTAGAAAAAAATATGAGCGAGATACACAGACGGAGATAATTCTGTACAGAGTGTGCTTGTCATTGTGTTACATAAAGGAGTACTTTAGTTAAACTGAATTTAGAATTGAATGGAGAAGTCGATCAATTCATTTGTTGGTTTCTTCATTCCTTTCCTTCTCCCTTTCATTCTCTCAACAATTCCATTTCTGTCTCAGTCAATTTCAATTTCTCCAAGGAGGATCCTCTCTTGACTGAATACCAAATGTGTGGCAGTAATACGTGGTCGTCCTACTAGTATCACTCGATTGCCTTGGCAGGCTTCATGTGTTTAAGGAATAGGTACCGACTTCACTAGAATATAAATAGTATGTACAACAGCAACAGTATGGTAGGTCCGAATAATTATATGTATACTTACATAAGGGCTGTTGGCGTTGACTTTGGCCTTACCACATTTCTTCTGTTAGTCTAATACTTGAAGGGAATGCGGATTTTAGGTTGGATTTGGATATGGGATGAGCTTGCACGTATTTAGCATTTAAGTTTACAAACCAGCCTACGAAAATAAACTCCAAGACAGAAGCATACAAAATCTACATTTTATGTGCCGTGAATTTCTTAGAGTCTCATGGACATGAACTTATGTGATGTTATTGTGTAGTTATTTTCATTTGGTACAATACAGCGGGCAAAGTAATGGTGTATCCATCCTCATTCGTAGTCTACAATCCCCAACAACGCAATGTACATGCCTACATTACAATAGAATGAAGTGCAATCAGACCAGCTGCTAGTGAGTTGCAACTGACTACTGTGCTCGATACGAGTTTCAAAAAATAGCGTCAGTTCCAACTTATCTTTGCTGGCAGTATTGAATCGTTGACTGTCGCCGACGCCTACTCCCAAATGGAGCAGTAACCAAGTTGGAAGTTGGAAAAGTACAGATACGAGTAGACATGTTCTTACAGCACGATTGTATCCAAGAATCATGGCTATTGCCATTGTCGTTGATGCTTCCATCAACTTACACAGTTATTACACTCGTATGCATATCCATTGAGCTCAATTCAAATGGAGAAAGCTAAGGAAATTCTACCAATTTTAACTTTCCTATCTGCAGCCTTTAGCTTCGTCGTCAGATTCAAAGGAGTACGAGATAAACTTGGTTGACGACTGACGACGAGTAAGACTGTTTTTTGTTTGGGATTATCAGTTTTATGATTATTGTATTTATGTACAAGGAAGTAACGAATCCTTAATAGCAACAACTAAGCCAAAGCAGCCTGTTTACTACTTTATGAGTTCATTCAGTAGTTTGTTATTGAGTAGGATTGCGCATTGGAATCGAGAATCGACGAAGCAGAAAGCATATTAGCATGTAATCTAAGCATGTACAATCTAAACTACCTAAAGATGTAGAAATAAGCACTGACTTTCGTTCATACTATTCCTGTAGGCTTGAAGGTAGGATTTTAGGTGGGTAGGTTGGACGTACATAATACCTACATGAAAATCGCATAGTAACATTTTAAGCTTCGGACACACCTTACCTCCGTATTTTCAACGCTGCTTT
>JAQFZC010002686.1:0-21829 GCA_034695205.1 Dicyrtoma fusca
GATTGAAGTAGGGTCTGAGGCTGGAAGTTTCCATTCCAGTCTGCAGTCCTAACCGCTCACCCAAGCACGCCTGCTTGGATCTTTTCATTTACTTTGATGCTAAAAGATACTTCGGAATAGAAAAAGACAAGAATTATATAACTATATTATTATTATCAATATGTGGGCGGGTAGTACCTACATATATGTGTCAAAAAAATTATTTTAAACAAACGTTTTTTCAAAGAGACACTTTTTCACTTTTTAACTTGTAAAATGCGTCACGTTTTTGTAATTTTCACAAATTGTGCAAATATGAAGTCGGCATTTCCAATTATGCAACAATTATGCATTTTGCCTGGGCATTATGCATTTTATGCTATTTATGCATTATAAAATTGTGCTTGACTTTCCGGATTAACTAGGTTGTCAATCGCTTAACAGTCGATAACCACGGTTCTGTAATTTCATTATGCATTTTATGCAAAACGGTTGTCATATCTATTACACTACTAAACCTCATTATGTAGTTATATGCTTTTCAGGCTTTTTGAAATTTTATTTTACACTAATTTTGATTCTACATACTGAAAAACATAATGCATGTGTAGGTATGTATGTGAAGGTAAGTCAGATTCTGTCCGACCTTTGACAGGAAAAACAAATGAGGTGAAGGCATCACAAATACAGGCCGTTATCCTATAAATGTCAGCTATTCTTTGTTAGTAATAGTAAAAACCACTTAGTCACATTACAGTATCGCTGAAACTGCATGCACCTATTTAAATTTGTTTGGGACCTATAACCGTGTTCTAATGTGTAAAACAGGAGGCAACCATATTGATGACCGTCTTAGGTTTTGAGAATATTTTAGTTGCAATTTAATTCGTCAGCAACCACAAACCATAAGATCATGCATTTTGTCCTAATATAATACTTAAAGAACTTGTCCACACGTGAATGTCAACAGCGAAAAAAGTTCAAATTGAAAGGACAATTTTCTAATCTAAAAATTACCTTTTTCAGAATGGCAAAACCTAGAACTGCACAATCAAAATTAAAACTATTTGCATTTCCAAAATGGTCTGAGCTTACACTAGAAATCAGCATTTTCAAAATATCCAAAGCTAGTACAATCAGCATTTTCAGAAAGGGCAAACTAGAAACTTTACTATTTTCAAAAAGATTTAAAACTAGATAAAGCATCATTTAGAAAAGGTTTAAAAAAACTAAACATTCACTATGCTGTATTATTAAAGATATGGAACGAGAATTATAAGCTTAATTGTTAAAACCGGTATTAGTATAAACTAATTTTACATTTTGTGACGGTTTAAAAGTTTTGTTGACTTGGACCGTTCATATATGGTCCGTTCCGTTCCAAGGGTAGGAACGGAACGGAATGGACCATTGTTCCGTTCCAAAAATTTTGGACCGGAACAAGACCCAAAATCTGGAACGGAACGGACTCTTGAGACCACTATATACAAGAAAGATTGCACTGCTAAAGTGCACTACAATGCACTGCTAACATTTATTACAATGCAAAATGCACTGCTATAGTGCTATCTGACACACTGCTTTATTTAATTTCTAAAGTGCACTATCTGATACACTGCTTCATTGCACTGCTAAAGAGCACTAAAATGCACTGTTATCATGCATTAAAATGCGCAATGCGCTGCTATAGTGCTATCCGCTACACTGCTCAAGTGCGCTGCATTGCACCGTAGTACACATCTATAATTCATCTTTCCAATTTGCATTATACTGCACCGTGATACTGAGCTGCGCTGTAGTTATGTTTTACAACTAACTACGTACTTGTCATCGTACATACTTCAGAACTGTACACATGCAATATCTACTGTTATGAGCGTAAAACATAGAGTAAAATCACGTATACTGCAACGCACTGCACTGTACTGCATTCTTATGCTATATTGCAATGTACTGCACTGTAATACTGCAATACAGTGCACTGTGCAGCACTTTTGCGCTATATTGCAATACATTGCACTGTTTAACTGCAACGTACTGCACTGCACTGTACAGCACCGTTATGCTGCATTGCATTACATTGCACTGTTAAACGGCAACGCACTGCACTGCACCGTACTTCACTGCACTATTATGCTATATTGCAATGTACTCCACTGTATTACTGCAATGCACTGCATTGAATTGTACAGCACTGTTATGCTACATTGCAATACATGCACAGTGTTACATCAACGCACTGCACTGCACACAACTGCACTGCTAAACGTTTATGTAATGCACTAATACACATTTTCAGTGCAAAAAAACTAATTTTATAACAGCACACATTTATATTATAATAATACTCAACTTAACTGCATTTTTGCAATATATAGCACCGCACCGTTATACTACATTGCGCTATGTATACATATTTACACTACACTACTGCACTGCTAAAGAGTGCTGCATTGTTGCAACAGTAAACAATTATACTGCAATATTACACATTTATAATGCAAAAGTACGCGCATATACTGCAATAATGCACATTCACACTGCACTGCTATGCTACATTTCTACTTCAGTACACTGTTGCACCGACATGGTAATATGTTGCTATTGTGTTTTACACTGCACTACTACACAGCTGTAATGCTATGATGTTATGCGTTGTTATGAAACAATATCCACTTAGGCTGCAATAATGCATACTGAAACCATACAAACTGTAATAGAGCACACTGCAATATTACACATTTAAAGTGCAATAGTACACATACTGCAATAGTACACATTTATATTGGCCTTATAATTATATTTTACAATGCCTTACTACCATTGTATACAGCAATGCACTGTTGTACTGACCTTATGTGTTGCTTTAGTGTTTTACACTGCACTACTGCACTACTTTAATGCTATGCTGTTATGCGCTGTAATGAAACTACCCAATTAGACTGCCTTATTGCATATTGCAATAGTACACATTCGTACTGCAATAATGCACATTTATACTGTAATAGTACACACCTATATTGTAATAATGCACATTTATACTGCACTGCCATGCTACACTTCTACTTCAGTGTACTGTTGCATTGACATTATGTTGCTGCATAAAGTGTTTTACACTGCACTACTACACTGCTAAAGTGTTCTGCATTGTTGGCATAGTACACATCTACACTTGATCGTTTGCAATGTACTGCACTGTTATATTGCACTGTTTTCCTGCACCGCTATATCGCAGCGTTATACTGCATCAATAAAATGTGCTGCACTGCACTGCACTACAATGATGTGCTGCACTGCACTGTAATACTGCAATGCACTGCACTGATATGTTGCGCTGCGCTGTCCTGTATAATAATTCTGTACAGTTACAATGCACGACACTGCTTTAGTGCTGAAATGCAATATTGCACATTGATACAGCAATAATTTCATTCATACTGTAATAATACACATCTATAGTGCAGTAAAGCAATTTTATACTACAATTACACAGATCAACACAGCACTGCTGTACTGAACTGCTATATTGAAATGCACTTCTGCATTGTCATTATGCGTTGCTGTAGTATATTACACTGCACTGCTATACTGCACTGTATTCCTAAACTACAATAATACACATTTCTATTGCAACACTACACACTTTTACTGCAATAATACAAACTTATGATGCATTAACGCACCTTTAAACTGTAATGGTTTACATTTACACTGCAATAACACACATAATGCACAGCTAATGTTACACGTATACTAGTACTACATATTACAAAATTAGCAATAATAACACAATATTATATTACCACTATTCTTTTTTTATACCTTTAATTGAAGATACTGTGAATGAGCCAAAACCTTTGGCTGCACCATCAACTCCCGTACAGATAGCAGTTCCCAGGTCGAGCACATTGGACCTTGGATGTTACTTCGATGGAAATTCATTCATAATCGGTCATTCAAAGGGTCCACAAAATTACGAAGAAATTATAAAATTGTCACCGGAAACATATTTTTCAACTGAAGATGTTCTTCTTCGAGAAAAAGCTGCTGCTTACCATAAAATGTTACTGGTACATGCTTTAACATCTTTGAGCTTGTTTCCCCAACAACACTGCCAAAATTTCCAACGTCGCTGGAAATCAAGGGCTAAAATAGCAACGTTAAAAATGTCATAATGTGTCGCCACGAAATCATTGCTACATTCTTTCAAAAAGTATTGAATTCAATCGAAATCGATCATCATATAAAAATGGGCCAGATTATCTTTACAATTCCTTTTGAACAAACGAGCTCAGCCAAAGACAGCATCCGGAAGGCGGCTAAAATCGCCGGTTACGATAATGTCCGGGTACTGTCTTCGGTCCCTACGATGGTCATTTCTACCCTACAAACCTCCGGGTATTACAACAATATTACCACGATCAAAGCACTAACGTACCTGTTTGCCCTCGATGCACAAAAGTATTCGTTTTCAATGGGAATTGTAGAAATATGTAACTCCGGTTTCCATTTGTGTCATAAACCATATAGCTCTAAAAACATGAATGATTGTGAAAACGAATTATTTATTCAAACGCATGGGAAATTGTACGAAAGTAAAACAAAAAATTAACACATTCCATCATTTGGTTTCCAACGGGTCCACAGAATTTATGAGAATGCGATGGATTATGTATTTGACAGTCTAAAGGATTTAGAGGTAGCGGACCTACAGATGGTTCTAATGGATGATTTTTCACAGTCTGCTCTCGTGACCGACGTAGTGGTTGGACTTTTTAATAAAAAGGTCAATTATGTGGACAGGTCTTCAGAACATGGGTCACCCTTGTTAGGAGCTTCGATGCTAGCTTGTTCCTTCAATAGTAGCACACGGCGAATGGAAGTATATATAGACTTGTCTAGACTACACTAGCTTGCTTTTTTAAACGCTGAGACTTGTCTAGACTAGGCGAGCTGACCTGTTAAAAATTGCGAACTGCAAAGACTAGACTAGCGGGATTGTTTTAATTCTTTCTTGACTAGAATGGCTCACAACTCTTTTAAAAATAATACCATTGAGTTTTAGTCTCAAATCGTATAGTATATTATATAAGAATAGAGATATAATATATAAATATAGAATTCGTTCGTATATATATTACAGTAGTTTTTGGTACACTGTTCGTTTATGCGCATTTGCTTATTATTTGTATTCTACATTGATAAGTTCTTTCCCAGTACTTGCTTTATTGTTATAAACTCAGTTTCCGCTTCTGATTTTATTTTGACTAGGCTAGCTGTGTGCTTTTAAAAATTCCGACATTTCTAGATTAGACTAGCTAGTTATTTTACAAATCTGTATTGACTATACTAGCTGGCTTCTTTAACACCTGTCTGAGATTTGGCTAGACTAGACTAGCTGGCTTTTTAAACGCTGAGACTTGTCTAGACTAGACTAGTTGGCTTTTTTAAACGCTGAGACTTGTCTAGACTAGACTAGATGGACTTTTTAAACGCTGAGATTTGGCTAGACTAGACCACAGCTGGCCGCACTCTAGAAGTGGAGTGCAGCTCTCGCACTCAAACTTGCACTCCACCCCACTCAGTGAGTGGAGTGCGAGTGCCAAAATATTTTGTGTGAACTGTGAGTGGAGTGCGAGTGCCATTCTATTGGCCATGCACTTATGTTCGCGGGTTAAATCTCGAACGTTTCCTGAAGAAACATTAAGGTTTGAGTTCTGAGTGGAGTGCTAAATTCAACGTTTTGAGTGGACTGGAGTGCGAAAAGTTTTGAGTTCAAATTCTGAGTGGTGTGTGAGTTCTAAAACATTAAAAATGCGAGGCCTAAGCTGAGGGTAAGTGCCAAATCATTTTGAACGCCAACCCTGAGTGGAGTGCTACAAGCCTCAGCGTTTAAAAAGCCATCTAGTCTAGTCTAGACAAGTATCAGCGTTTCAAAAAGCCAGCTAGTCTAGTCTTGCCAAATCTCAGCGTTTAAAAAAGCCATCAAGTCTAGTCTAGACAGGTGTTAAAGAAGCCAACAAGTCTTGTCTAGACAGGTGTTAAAGAAGCCAGCTAGTCTAGTCTAGACAGGTGTTAAAGAAGCCAAAAAGTCTTGTCTAGACAGGTGTTAAAGAAGCCAGCTAGTCTAGTCTAGACAGGTGTTAAAGAAGCCAGCTAGTCTAGTCTAGACAAGTGTTAGAGAATCCAGCTAGTATAGTCAATACAGATTTGTAAAATAACTAGCTAGTCTAATCTAGAAATGTCGGAATTTTTAAAAGCATACAGCTAGCCTAGTCAAAATAAAATCAGAAGCGGAAACTGAGTTTATAACAATAAAGCAAGTACTGGGAAAGAACTTATCAATGTAGAATACAAATAATAAGCAAATGCGCATAAACGAACAGTGTACCAAGTACTACTGTGGTGACTCGCTATACGATTTGACACTGAAACTCAATGGTATTATTTTTAAAAGAGTTGTGATCCATTCTAGTCAAGAAAGAATTAAAACAATCCCGCTAGTCTAGTCTTTGCAGTTCGCAATTTTTAACAGGTCAGCTCGCCTAGTCTATACAAGTCTCAGCGTTTAAAAAAGCCAGCTAGTCTAGTCTAGACAAGTCTCAACGTTTACAAAAGTCGGCTAGTCTAGGCTAGTCTAGTCATAGACATCTAGTCAAGCATGACTCTACTAAGACAGCAGTAGTGCGAGGGTCGGAATGAAATATTATGTGGGCGTGCTACTAGATCATTCATGGTAGTTACAATTGGCACAACAGCTAGTAGTCTTTAGAATTATTTTCCTTGTAGGTGACACTTACATTTTATTGTTTCATGGAGAACGTTAAATATTGTAGAAAGTTTCCAGCACGGAACGATTGTTTTAGTTTACTTGTGATGTGAGCAGGATATCAGAAGCGTCACGTCAAAACAGGATTAAAATATTGGATCCTCGTAAAATTAATATAAGAACGCGTTTTCAATTAAACCCTAATCGCACGTACGAGCTCGAGAACGTTGCAACATTAAATACTTACAAGTGCTAAGTGGAATTCTCGAATAATTAATAAATAAAGATAAACGCTGACCTTCAATTTAAAAATAAATAAAAACATTTTCTGGTACTTTTGTCACATTGCGACGGATTTCCTTTGTAAATGATTTCAGTTCATCCACGGTTTTGCCCCAACACGGTTATGCCCCAACACGGTTTTGCCCCAACCACGGTTTGGAGTATCCACGGTTTTGCCCCAACACGGTTATGCCCCATCCACGATTATGCCCCATCCACGGTTATGCCCCATCCACGGTTTTGCCCCAACACGGTTTTGCCCCATCCACGGTTTTGCCCCACCACGGTTTTGCCCCATCCACGGTTTTGCCCCACCACGGTTTTGCCCCAGAACACGGGTTTGCCCCGTGTTACATTACTAAAAAATAAATTTAAAAACTTTATTTTTTCTTGACAGTTTTTATGTTTATTCCGACCAAACTTGTTTATTTTTATTCATTTTTTGTCTCCTTATATATAATTTGCATCTTGTAAAATCATCGTAAATCGTAAAATAACAAAATCTAAACAAATAAATAGTACATAATATGTATAAATTATTTCTAAATGGTTTCCCCTCATCTTTTATCCACACTGAAAAATACACGGGTATAACAATGCAGTCACAGTTACAACCAACGAAAAGTACCTACTACATTGAGCTTGGTTTTAGTTCTGAATTCAATACGCAAATAAATAATAATATTACAAAAAGACTATTAGTTTACGTTTACAGTTAAATAAAACAACAGCAGAAGGGCTGCATTGTAAAATTTTTTATGTAGGTACCTAGGTAGGTATGTACTTGCTACGTTGAACAACGGTAACCACTTTATGTATCGTATAAAAAAAGATTGTGATCGCTAGAATAAAAATATCATTATCACTACTACCCCACAAGCATAGTTCATTACAGTTCAGTTATACATAACGTTCCAGTTACACATAAAATTTTTAATGGCTGTAATAATTAATTATTCTTATAAAAAGTTACCCCCCATGACAATCTATTCCATACCCAAATATAACTGTTTGTATCTGTTCGCTCGTTCTTTCCATTCTTTTGTGGAAGCAACAATTGGAACATATTACGTAAGATCACTCATCTCTTATGTAATCTTCAAATTACAAACATAAAACGAGAAAGAATGTATATTTTGAATGAAATCGGTATCACAAACTGTACACCAGTAGCTTTACTAGGTCGGTAAAGTCATAATAGTTACAAGCTTGTAAATTCTAACATACGTTTTGTACTCCATATACTTCTACTATTCAAAATTAGGTATTATTAAATTATATTCCGTTTCATTCTTTCCTATAGTAGCGTTAAAATCTTGCTTAATTGTCTTTACATAATATAGGCAATATCTAGGTCACTTTAGGGATATTTCTCTAGCGAATGGTTAGAAAGATAACTATTTTATAACCCTCTTTACTAGTAGAAAATTATTCCATTTATTTAATATTTAATTTAGTTAATACTTTACTACAGTAAAAGAATGTGAATCACAACTTATCTCCAGTACTATAACTGTTAGTCTGAAATTGTGTCTGAGGCAGAGCATACTTACAAATTCCCTATTTCAGCAGTTGCTAGTAGATTAATGGCGGACACACAAAATAACAGTTTATTGCAATAAAATCCTTATTTTAATTTTATTTTAACAAGTGTGTGCGTGTGTGTGTCATAAAAAGGATCTACCTGCATGTCCCCGACAGAATTCCTCCTTACAGAATAAATATTTTAATTGGTTTACATACTTTACAATAACTTACTAACATTATTAAATAGCAGGCAGTTGAATTATTAATAACTGAAATCTTAGTAGTATATCCTCTGGTATTTCTGCCACACTTTTTTCTTTTTATTTCTGTTAAGACGTTTAAATTTCTCGAGTGCCTTCTCAATGAGTTCGATCGTAATTAGGAATTCATCCTTTAGATCCGTAATACCAATCTTCCCATGTGGATTTCTATATCTCCTCTTGTGGGATGATTCTTGGAGAAGAAGAATGATTGCAATTGGGATCATAATGCCTAAAATCCCAACAGCGACAATCGGTGGGGCAACACTATACACTCCCAGTATGATGCTCAGAACAGCGATTGAGAGAGCAAAGACCATGACGATCTTGGTTGCAAATGAGAGAGTGCTTAAGGTAGCTATTAGTTGAACAATTCCTTCCCGAGTTCCATTAAGCATGTGTGCGGGACCTTGCATTAAATTCACTTGCTGAAGCTCGTGCATAATCTGCATCATTTGGGAATTGGACACGGTCATATTTGGCATGAGTGTCGGGAATGTGACCCGTTGGAAGGGCATAGTTGTTGTCATTCTGGTGGGAGCTTCTGTTGTTGTTGTTGTTGTTGTGGGTTGTGGGGGCGGTGCTGGATAGTAGTAAGTGTAACTATTATTATTAATCATTATTGGGGGAAAGGTCAGATTTAAACTTCGAACCGTTGATGACATGTCAAAGAGGTCCGCCATCGATGGGACGGAATTTCTCGTTGTCGATAGTATCGGCGCTTCTGAAGATGCTTTCGTGTCAATTCTGTCCTCAGCAGTGGTCGTTACAGGAGCCGTGTCAGTTGTTGAGCCCGTTTTTAGGTCCAGATTTACCTTTGAATGGTCTTCAACTTCAACTTCAACTTCTTGTCCTTTCGGTGGCAGCTGAGTTGGGACTTCTAAATAGATGTGGGCGTCAGTGTCTAAGGGAACCGTGTTAGCCCCTCCGATTGACTGGTTGTATTTTAGACTGTTAATCAAGTTTTGTAAAACAGGGGGGTACTTGATACGGATGCCTTGGCTGTCACTGTGACTGTGACCATCGTGAAGTGATAGAGATGGTAATGGATGAATCTGTAGGTAAGTTGGAAGTAAGTCGGGTTTCGTCGTCGTTGTAAGGTGTTGCATGAGAGAAGCCAAGGATACTTTTTGCGGTTTTGGCTTTCCGGGCCCGGATCCAGATTCAGAGGCGGCTACAGGGGCAGCCGTCAGTGTAAGCAGAAGTTGCATTTTGTCCTTCAGATTAGGTATTGAATTATCCGGTTCCGGTTGGTCATCATATGGATCCTCCTGGGATTCTAGATCTAAAAATGGATTGACCGGCGCCGTTGACTGAACGTTTTGACCATGAATTGCAGGATACAACAATTTAACGATTGCATTGGCAATCTGATTAACCGAAACTGACTCACTCTCCTGATTGTTATTCATAATGTTTCCCAAGGTTTCCGAATCAGGGACGCCTACAGTGACGGGTACTTTGTACTTATTTTTGTTCTTCTTATTATGGTTATTGTTATTATTGTAATTGTACTGGACCGTGGCTTGAGTGGTGCTGGTAGTTACTGGTTGCATGTGGTGCTGCTGAGGATGGGGTCGAGGTCGTTTCTTTTGGTTTTGTTGTTGGTTTTGATACTTCATTTGGATTTTATTCAAGTATGACAGTTTTATGGGTGGGTAGAAATTGGGAGTTTTTGTTGTTGGTTTCAAGGGCGTCAAAGTTGTAGATTTGATGTAAAAGAAAGGTGATTTCGGTTTCGTTGGCTCATTTGACTGGAAGGTGGCGGGGGAGGCTCCTTGATCTTGTACAAGAATTACTTTAAGAACGGTTTTTTCACTGGGGGTGACTGAGGGTACGGTGCCAGGACCATCATCTTCATCATCATCATAATTGTAAGACCAATTATCAGAATTGCTCGAATCTTGATTCACCACATTGACAGTGTAAGTACTACTACTACTACCGACACCTGCATTTTTATTATTATTGTTGATGTTGTGGTTGATAGCATTGAACCAGTCATGATTATTGTTGTAATTTGACACGATGGAATTTTCATGTGAAGTTATAGGGACACTTTCAATTTCACCAATACCGGTTCCGAGACCGTAGGATCTTTTCCGTCTGCTTGAAGGTGCAGAGACTGATCCTGTAGATACCGCATCCGTGGCGTTAATGTGTCGGCTGCTTTTGCTGTAGCTGTCGTTAATGTCACGGTCACGGTCTGCTGCTCCCTGAGATGAGATTGAGACGTTCCCATAATGTTGATCTCGTTCCGGTGGTGGTTCTTCGGACACGCTGATCCTCTGCCTTAACTTCTGAAGCAAATACATGAGTCGATCAAGTGTGTCATCTGGCTCAGTTGCCACTCTTGCGTATGCTAATTGGACGACGGAGGAGAGCGTTGTTTTGAGCTCTTTGTGCGTCGTGTCATTCAGTGACGCAGAATAATTCCAAATGTCATTCAATTCTTTGACTACTTCTTCTTGCCTTTGTGTCAGCGTCTGAATAGAGGCTGCGGAGGCTGTCGAAGATGCTATGCTCGTTGGATTTTCAAGATTTTCAGGAGGAACTTGTGAGACTGTGAGCTCTTTTTCTTCATTTCTCTTTTCACTCACTATATCTTTAGTTGCTTTCGTCGTAGAAGTATACTTTACATACATAGTCGTATAATTCATCGTTGTTGCCCTAATTTTTATTTCACTTAATGGCTCAGTCTCTTCTAAGCCAGAATTATCACTTGTGAAAACTAGGGTAGTGGAGTCCTCTGTATTGTAATCATTATTTTGTGTGACTTTTTGTTGTTGTTCTTCTTCTTCCTCGGATTGTCGAAATGTAGTGGATGGGAAGACCGTGGAATCTACAGAGGAATTAAAATAATGAAATGCATCTATAATAAAATTTAAACTTTCACAGCCTGCGTGAAAGCCTGTAATGGCTTCTCCCAGTCCTGTCTCACGTAATTAAACTGATGATCCTCTTGTATACCCTTAATCTATTGATCTACTGAAATCTCTAAAATTAAGTTTGAACTTGAACTAACTTACCATCGGTTAGAATTGAGACGTCAGTTACTGATGAGCAGGAACTTAATAGAAACCAACTAGTGGAAATAAGAATACAGGCTAGTAGGTTCTGGTTCTTCATTTTTTGAATTTAAAAATAAGGGAATTAACTTGTGTAGCTTTAGTACAGAATTTCAACACAAAAAAAGTTTTTGATTTACACTATCAAATGTCAACAATCCTATACTGACGCCGATGACAAAATTGCATTTCCTGCATACATTGTTAAATGATTCCAGTTATTTGTACTGTTCTGCTCATGTTTGCGTATAAGCTATACATAAGCTCATAATAGGAATCCGTATAGAATGGTATTGTGTTTAGGTCCAAATTATCTTAAACAATAGTAAAGAGTGTCAGTACAATAGCTCGCTTGGGAAGCAACATGTTTTCGTGTAAATCCTTGTAATATCCATGGTGGTGGGGTAAATTAGATTATTTTAGTGAATAATCTTCGATTGAACTTGAAATGTTAGTGTATTAAATCTTCTTTCTTTTTTCTTCTTCTTCCGTTTAGGAATTTGGAAACACAAAACAGAAGGAAGACACTCACAGCAAGCTTAAGTCAACACACTGCCTTCTCGCAGTTTGAGCTAAAACAACGGAAAGTTTTGTTTGTATTGTTTTCAATCGTATCAAAGAACTCCGTAAACGCTGTGTGTGAGTTCCTATTCATTTTACCCCATGTTTGCTCTCTCGCATCTCAACTCACTCAACTCGTAATTCGTAATCTCAGTATTCACGCTATGGCTTGGATTTGGGTGTTTTTTCTGTCTTTTCTTGCCGCTGTCCTTTGCAGTCCACAGATATTTAGTATTCTTCCTGAATATCAATTAATGCCTATGCTACCACTCTACCTGCAACCTGACAAGTGTAGAATACTATTAAATGTTAATTGCTACGTTTATTTCCACTGATTTCTTCGGAAACTACTTTTTGTACACCAACAATCATTGATTTTAAATGTGATTTAAATTTTCGAAACTGTCAATTGAAGTTCTGTTTTCTTGTTTATTTCGGTATTTTTTGTAAAACTAATTCACACGGAGGACGTCGACTTCGTATTTGTATTCTAGGAAACAAGACAATGATTAATAGGACGTTGTTGGTAGTTTCAGCTAATCCAATAATACTGTCAGTCACTTGACGAGCAAAAAGCACTTGTGTCTTGTCTCTATCTGTCCCCACGCACTGTTGAGCAAAGGATGGGAAAATGAATCAAGGATCAAATTTAGCGTGAAAAACACTTTACGAAGCCAATTTCAGATTCAGATTTTCAGGCCAGGCTAGGGCAGTGTCTCACTGTACTTCAGTATGTGTCTCCAATGTACCGTGGTGACTCTACTGACTCAGTAGAGATTAATAATTTTAGTGTTAACAATGTATATTTGTGAATTCGACGGGTAGAATGCCTAATGCCGAATGGTGTGAAATTAATTTGTTTGAGTAAACTATCTGTTCTTGTTTCTTGTTGTAGAACAACACCTGCTTCTGGGGCAAGTTTATACTGATACCAGTAATAATTACAGTGATACTGCTTCTACTTTTATAAAACAACAAACTCTGTCTGCCAAAAAGTTCTGCCGAACTATCTCTACGAGGGTATTTGCGATTAGGGGTGAATGCTACAGACACTGTCAAGCTTGTATTGCTATCTCTTGTACTGTGTGTGTGTGTGTAGTTTGGATTTGGGGTTTATAGGGTGGAAGTGGTATGTCTTCAACCCGAGTCTTCTACCACGACTGTTGCGAATGAATGATTCCTCTCACCTTTTCTTATCTCTTTCAGTCCACCCGTGTGTTGCTACTTCTTCTTTTAGTTTCTTGTTTGTAGTTAGGGACTCTTTATTGCTCAAATATGGGCAGTTCATGGGATGAGATTGTGAATTGAAGAGTCAAGTGCACTCAGGTGCAATTTCAAATTTCAATGCTAGAATCTAAAAAGGCAATACAAGTTCAAAATCTCTATACAACCCTGTACGCAATTCCATTAAAAATTAAGATCATCATGCTTTTTGTGGGGAATTTATCTGAAACGATAATTGGTTGTTACCGCATTGACCGACCTATCATCAAGAATCTCCAGGAGATCTTTGCGTATAATTATGTTTTAATGTCTTGATAGTGTGGATACCCATGTACATAGGTACCTACATGTTTTGTTACGTAAGAATAGCATCATTTTAGTTTGTACTACTACTATGCTGCAGTGCTACCTCTTTCCTTCTTATGTAATAATCCGAGTGAATCAAAATATAAAAAATTTACGAGCAGAACAAACATGAACTTGAGGGAAGAATTATGTTGTGTAATGAAAAATTACGGCTTTTATTTCATTCTGAACTGGAATTAGATTGCGGTGATGTACCCACAAAGCATCACTGGCTTGCTCCTTTATTATTTTTCTAGGACCGTCTGACTTCTGCTGACTGTTGACTTCACAGATGATGATTAGTATATCTGTGGGTATAGGCAATATATGCCTATCTGTAGATGTGGCGTGGTGAACATACGGCACACATCACATAGCTATAGTGCTCTCTCTCTCTGCTCAACACACATGATTTACATTCATTGTACTTGGAATTTTAAAAGGATTAAAGTCTGGGGAAAAAATAAACGAGGGCAACGTACCGGGACGAGGGACCGAGATTTATTGTGAAAATGAACACTATAGTGTGTATGGGACGTCTTCGTGTCAAAAGTTAAAGAGATGGGCTAAAGTTGAAGTTGGGAAATTAGAAGAGGTACTCTACTGTCGAGACTGTCGACTAGATGTGTAGGTATGTACATACATACTTACTCTTAGATGCATGCACATACACGCATATTGATGTGCTGGTTAAGATGCAAAATGACACGCGTCCAATATTTTTCGAAAGCAAAGTGAATCGCAGCCAAACCGCCGTCAAAAAAGGAAAAACATTTTCCGATTTTTCTTAGCATGCATAGTGATCAAATCACACCTTTAGTATTGTTGAAATAAAACTAGTTTCTTGAACTAATTTTAAAAGAGGCAATGTTATGTCAAAGCTCACTTTTGCACTGCTTCAAATACGCAAAACATTGAATATTACTTTTTGAAATACGCCAAACTTCGATTTGCACTACTTTTTCAAAAGATCCAAAACTTCGATTTATACTTTTTTAAACATGCAAAACCTCATTTTGCACTTTTTAAAAAGATGCGAAACCTTGATTTGCACTTTTGGAACACACAAAATCTTGAATCTACGCTTTTTAAAAACATCAAAATTTGACTTACAATTAGGTACGTTTATTCAAAATGTGCAAAACTTTGACTGAGGCCTTTTAAAACTTAAACAACTTCGCTTTACACTTTTTTAAAACAGAAAAAACGTCATTTTAAACCTTGTAGGACTGTGCAAAACTTCAGCATACATATAAAGTAAGTTAGTAAAGTATACTTTTTCAAAATATGTGAATACCTATGTTGCGGCTTGTGTCTATGTACGTGTTACGAAAAATTGAAAATTCTCCACGCTGTGTGGATACACTTGAATTTGTATCTTAACCAACACAATGTTACTACGATCTTATATAACCTTTTGTGAAAATCAACTTTACTATGATCTGTACTATGTATGTGCATCCGACGATATACATATGTACATATGCTTGTAGTAGGTACCTACTTTACCTATAATATAGGTAGGTATTATATATATCTACTACGTCCATATAGTTAAGTACACCGGCTTCACCGGCAATCATCATTTTTTGAGCAAGTAGACAGATATGTGAGCAAATCATATTTGTAAGAGTAGTGAAGCTCATCTTTTCTACCTTAATTAGTAGAATTACCTTGTTCGAACGAACACGAGGCGAAGTAAATAGCTGTAGCGTGTGTTGTAGTTGTACACAAACTATGTAAGTACGTCGTATATGTAATAAATATGCTCGGTTACTGAACTGGTGAAAAGAAGGAGAGAACGTTTAGCGTAGCTTATATGTACATACTTACAGGTTTTTATGTGAATTATACACGACTGTTTATACAAGAAGACCGAAGGAGAGAATCGATTGTCGAATTTTTATTTTGTGTCCGTTCCATGGGTAAATGAACGGAAATGACAGGAACGATGTGATGGGCAAACATAGAGAGAAAGAGAGAGACCTTGTGTCCATCATGTCTATCATCAGTGAGTTTTAGACGTGGATGGACAGACGTATTGTTTTCTGGACTTTAAAGTTCTTGTGTCTTATGTAATATTATCTTTTTTTGATGGAAACCTGACAGTTACATACATAATCACATCAAGTTAGAGCATAAGAATGAGAAAGAATTACCCACAAAAGTTATGTCTTGTGTGTATTGTATGTATGTACTTGTCAGGATCTCGTCTTATGCCTACATGCTCAGTTTTTTGTTTTGGCAGACCCCTATTACATCCTTACATACCTACATAATATATTACATCAAGAAGTTCGTGTGGGCATACATATGTAATTATGTAAGAACAGCAAAATAACACGACCATTTTAAACAAAAGTACGGGTACCTACTCGTACGGAACCTCACAAATATGACATCATACTATTTCTATTTGGGTTTAAAAGCAGCTTCGAAAGAAGGAAAAAATGAAAATAATGTTTTTGAAAAAGTGTAAAAAACATAATATTAGCATTTTCAAAAAATATCAAAAATAATCAAAATAGATTTCAACGTTTTGAAACAACGCAAAACGTAACATTAGCCTTTTCAAAAGTGTAGTAGATGTTAGACGTTTTGAAACAGTGTAAAACATAAGATTACCCTTTGCAAACAAAGCAAAAATAGATCGAGACTGTTAAAATAGTGTAAAACTTAGTATTAGCCTATTTAAAAAATGTCAAAATTGATTTCAACGTTTTGAAACAATGTAAAGCATAATACATGTTAGCCTTTTCAAACAGCAAAAATACATTTAGACTTTTTGAAGCAGTGCAAAAAGTGGAATTTACTCATTTCATTAGTCATTTACTATGGTATTATGCTTGAAAGACCCGTATAACTAGCAAACTACATATAGCAGGCTAGGCTAGGCATACTTATATAGTAGATACGAAAATAACCTAGCCATAGCCAGGTATAGATAAACCACATAGGCTAGGGTAGTAAACCTTGTTTGATTTTATTGTGCAATGTGCTTGACTTTTGTAATCTGAGTGAAGTTCAAGTTTAAACTTTGGTGTTATATCTGTATGAATGGCTTTAAGTGGAAATGTGGCTGTGGGCGCCCATTATTCCAACACATAGCACATGTAGTAATACGATTATTTGAGTTTGTTTATTGCACTCTGACTCTGCTGACTTGTGAGCGTTTTCCTTTCCCTTTCCATCACGAAAATAAAAATAAAAGTTCATGCCAAGTCAAGTCCATGATTCTGAGCAGAGTCTAACAACTAGGTACTAGTGAGTGCATGAGTTCCACCATCTACTTAAGCACTTAAGATAAATATGTATGAAGGCGGCTTCGACTAAAGACGGTCGGTCACTGTGCTGTATGATTATTACATAATTTGGTATTATGCAGTAAAGCACAGTGCAATGCAGTGGTGCGATGAAAGTTGTAAGGGTTCTTGCGAATACAACGTCATACAATTTGGGCTTCAGTAGGTAACTTTCTGCTCAAAGTAAGTTTCTCAAAGGTAAACACTGCATTTACATATTTAAAATATCGCACAAAATGAGTATAACATTTTGAAAAGTTGTAAAACATGATATTACACTCTTTCAAAACAGACAACATGACAAATTAATTTTTTTAAAAGGTGTAAAATATAATATTACATTTTTAAAAAAGATAAAAAGTTGTATTAACATTTTGAAAAGTTGTATTTACATTTTGAAAAGTTGTAAAACAGGATATTACACTCTTTCAAAACAGACAAAATGACAAATTAACATTTCATGGCTGACGCCATGGGCTGACGCCATGGCCACATAAGTGGCTATCGTCCACTTAACTGTAATGTTATAATGTTTTTGTCGAATCCTGTGTCTAAATAATTCATGGGCGCATTTAGGCTGGCATTTGGGAAGTGTGCTTGGGACTATTTCAAAATACCCTAACATTTGAGCCCAACTGAACCCAACCCGTCATTCATGAAACTGCACTCTCATCTCTAATGCAAGTTCTAAGGGTTCAATTATGCAATCTGCAACATTTTCTAACCCCCAGCGCTCTTGCTTGCTATCCTGTGCAATGCAATCCCTCGTATACATACATAGGTTGCCGTAATCATACAAATATTAAGCTATACATGTTCATAAAATTGGAAGTTCATTTATTTATTAAATTTCTGCATTAGCCTTAGAATCGATTATTTTAACAAGAACAGTCACTTCCACACACCAGTAATTGGTACATATTTCTAACACACGCAAATAATTCTTGAAACAAGCAAGTTGATGTTGAGTGTCATGACGTGTCACAACTTCAAACTTCGATACAGGTTAACCAGCTGAACATTTAATGACTAATGATTAAAGCTCAAAATACATAACCAAAATTTCATTTATTTGAACTGTAAAATCTTCTTCGACAACACAATATGGAAATCAAAAATTGAAAAAATTAAACGCATGAAAAAATAGATGTATGTCAACAATTCCTTGAAACAATTAATTGATAATTAATTTATTTCTACTGTGAAACGTCAAAGAGTAAGTGAATTGACTATTATATACCTAGTGACTAGTTGCCAGAAACAGTCAACAGTTGCCTATCTATAGATGATTATGACTAACGTTATACACTGGAATGGACTGTCAACTGTAAAATGTCAGACTTTAACTAGTATCACAAATCAACAATAAAATAAACGAGTATTCAATAACTAGATTTAAGCTCACATACATAATAAACTTGTCACTAGTTACAATAAAAAGAAACAATTATTTCTGGCAACTATTCACTTATGTTCAAGTTTGTAGATACATAGGTACTTACTTTTTGACTCTATTCAAAGTGGAAAAAAGTAAAAAATATTATCACAAAGTGGAAGGAAATGTATAATTTACACGTAATAAGAACATAAAAAAACGGAAATTGTGTCACACGTAAATGTTTGACAACTTGCTGATTTCAGTACAATATTTTAATTGTAATTAGAACTTAACTACGACAGACACTGAGAATGAAGTCAAGTAACAGAAATTACTACAGCCGGCGACCCATAGATGGCCGGCCTCAATGAGGGGAGGGCAGACCTCAGCCCAAAAATTGGCCTCACGCGACCTCCCCTCATGAGGTGAGGTCGAGGTCAAAAATATTTGGAGGGATTTTTTGAGGGGAGGGCGAGGTCACTTGCATGTCTTTAGCACTCAAAACAAAGCTGCCCAAAATTGTGGCTAGTCAAGTCTAGTCCAGTCCAATAAAATGCTATTAAGCTGGTCTAGTCAACTCAAGTTTTTGCCAAAAACTGTGTTCAGTCTACTTTGCAGTATCCTTCCACAATTTATATATCTACAGATAATTTAGAATATAATTCAAATATTTTCCATTTCTAATGTTTTTTGCCATGCTTGCCTACAAGTTAATATTTTACGTAGTATTACTTTCTGTACAGATATGGATGGCAGAAATAATCTCTAATTTTACATTTCGTAATAATGTACATTCCACGTTATTTATCGTTTCACATTTCATGTCCATGTTCACTTTACATTCCTTTAAGCTTACACTTACATGTATGTACTTTACATTACTAGTTACACGTTCACACTTACAACATAATATTTCGTACTTAAGATTCCATGCATTTTGAAATCTGTATTATTTCTTGCCATCACTAATCAAATGTTAACTGATGACTGTACATTCGATTCTTATCAATATTGAAATGCAGTGAATTTAAATGTATACATTTACCTACCACTTCCTCAGATTCAATCGGCCATGCCGTCAAACTAACCACATTCAAATCCTTCAAATTCCTAAATCTGCTCCACTTGCCTTTTTTCCCAAATCTAAAAATCCCTAGATTCTAACTTCTTAGAAGCTTTCTGACTGCAAAAGACAAAAGACGAAATCACAATTTCACTTCTCAACTCCTGTATAATTTCTGACCTGAACCATTCACACATACAACCATACAACTTTACGAGTTCAAAACTCACCCTTGAATCTGTACCTAGTTTAATCTACTACACAATTAAATTTAAAACTAACCTACGAATTAACTAATATTTATAATTAAATAAATATAAATTATTCGTTTTTGTAATTTGATGAGTTTTCTACGACGATTGACACTGCACTCCTTTCAACATGCAACATCTCACTGCCATCCAACATTTCACTTGTAGTTTTTATTTTGAGGCTGAACAAACTGACTGCTTAGTCTAGTCACATGTATGAGTAAAGGTAGACTAGGGCAGCACTGCCTAAAAATATAGTTTGGCCGGTCTCGTTCTTCTTGGGTCTTCGTTGTACAAGGAATGCGTTAAAAACAACTTTTTATCTTACAACATATTATTTTTTTGGGTTTTGTAATATAAAAGAATGGCAGGATAAATTATTTTATAAACCAGTATTTTTAAGCATATAATGTATAAATGATGCGATAAATTATTCCTGTTAACAAGTGGGGCGATGCTCTGCCGAGTTTTGAAAAACCGAAAATTTTCAAAATAAAATTACGACCGGTTACTAAAATCCAAATAAGGTGTGCAATATAACATAAAAGACAATCGTATGTAGAATAGAAACTATTCAAAGAGGTCAAATATATTCAATTTTAGTCCAACGTTTGTGCATGCAAAGTCGGTTTTTTTATGTTTTTTCAATATTTTTCGAAAAATTTCAAAATTTAAAGTTTTAACTCAAAAAACAGCACCAGATCAGTAATCACCTCGTCATTTTTGTTAATAAGTATTTCACGACCAAATCGGGCCAATAATTACGAAAATAGTTTTTTGCGTTAAATTACACCGACACTTGAGTAATTAGCAATCGGAGTTTTTCTGCAACCCCCTCCCCCCAATCATTTGTCATCGTGCAATTGGAAAAACAGTGCACAAGTATTTTTTAAAAATGTTTTAAGGGGCGGTTTAGGGCACAGACTCTGTGTTTACTTGAGGGGAGGGGATAGAAGGTTGATGCCATAAATTCTATGATAGCTTGAGGGAAGGGGAGGCCGAGGTCTAAAATATTTTGAGGTAGTTTTTGAGGGGAGGTCAAGGGCACAAATTCCAATTCTTTCTGGGGGGAGGGGAGGTCGAGGTCATATCAAATGGCCATCTATGCAGCGACCACACTCACACTTGCAATAATTAAGAGTCTCGCGCCTCGTGCTAGTTTAACCGACGACTTCGCCATTGGACGAAGAAGCAGATCAGACAGACGGTCGGCTTCGTCAGTCCAATATGTACGTAATGCTGTTCGCGTACCATCAATGCAGTTTGCATTGTTCCAGCTTGAGCACATACGCCGTGTCTGCTGCTTGTGGGGAGAACGACGAGCCGCATTACTGCACTCTCATTTGGGCGCAGCTTTAAGGCTTCCCAAATGAAATAGCCTATGCTGGCTGTGGTGAATTTCATGAATGGCAAAGGGTTTCACTTCATGAAGAGAAAAAGTGGTCAATCCTAAAAACAACCCAAGTGTACCCAAATGGATTTACTATCTCCAAATGCGCCCAATTTATTATTTAATACGGGATGTGCTGTTATGCTCCTCTCTTATAGTGCGCTGCACTGAAATCAGTCTAATCCAAGGAGCTATTTTTAGCTCCCTCAAACCCATTTTTTGTTGCACATACAAATTTGAAATTTCCCTTCGTCACCGAAGCACAATTGTGTACTCGATCTACCTGTCACCATTGTTTTACCGTCAGACTCGGAATTTGGCGCGTGCGCGCCAATTAGTGCTCAGGGAGCTATATTTAGTTCCATGGGGATCTAATTTTAAATCCTTGGATCTAAAAATAGATCCTTTCAAATAAAGTCTAGGGACCTAA
>JAQFZC010002687.1:0-21816 GCA_034695205.1 Dicyrtoma fusca
CATGCACGTGAGATGTGCGTGGATCCTTGGATAGGTTCCATACACATCAGATGTGCGTGGATCTTTGGATGAGTGCCATAACAGTACATATTTCTGAAATGGTTCAAAATGTTTTGTTAATGCTATATATATATATAACAACCTGTGACAGGATTAATGTTCGGAAAATGTGAGAAATAATACACAATTGCAGACGAAAAATAAATACATAAATACATTTCATCGCCGTTTAAAGCTTTTTGAAGCTTTTTTCGTTCCCTAACATTCAGTAAGTTTATAAAAACCATTGTCCTGCAATAAGCTATCAGCACGTTAAACTTTTCTTATGCACTAGAATTTCCAAATACATGGGCTAGTTTTTTAATGAAAAATAGAAAAATATTTCTTGAAATTATTAAATACAGCATCTTACGATGTTTTATGAATATATGTTTTTTATTTTTAATCTTTATATTTCATTTTGGAAAGCATAAAAGTTTATAATTTAAACATTATTCAAAGACATAACAACTAAGGTCAAAGGCCTATACTGCGTTAATCTAGAATATGCCACCCAGTCACTTTCATTAGTCAGAATGCACACTGGTCGAATGGCCGATTATTTTGTCTAAAATTTTTGTAGATATTGCAGATATTTAGATGTAGATTTATCGTTTACATTTGCACATGCAACTTAGATTTGCAAATGTTGCGGATTTAGACACTGGAAACATCGAATCTACATCCATATGCAATATCTACAAATTTAATTTTTGACAAAATAATCGGCCGTTCGACCAGTGTGGAATGTAGATAATGCTTAAATTACTGAGTGGTCAAGTATACAAAAATCCATCTAAAGGAAGCTTTGGTGGGAATATCTTTATTTATCTCAAAACTACTGCGCAGCCCCGCTGTATTTCATGCAGTGGAATCAAAGTTAGTGGATTCAGTTTCAACTTCTTTTTTCAAATTCCGGAGGCGAGGCACTGATCACGTTTTTCAACACATAATTTCAACGATCCATTCAGATATTTACGAGCAAAATCTTAGAAAAATATTAAATTGAGTCCAACGGTATTTCCATATTTATTTTTCGGCTGCATTTACGTAATATGTATGTATTCCTTAGATTTTCCAATTATAGAACCTGTTACTGTTTGTTATATAACATCGGAAAACATTTTGCACCATTTCAGAAACATGTAAATAGGGTATCTCGCTCTTTGCTTAGGATTCAGATTATAAAAAAGGCCAAAATAATAAACATTTTTGTATTAAAAACAAAATTAACAGTCAATCCAATATAACATTATTTTTGTGTACTTGGCTGTTTTTAAATAACATGAAACGACGGGAATAGACTGACCTATTTATGTATATGTAAGTGTGAAGAAGTTTTTAGAGCCAAGTACTGTTATCATATATAGTAAAGAAATTACGGGTTAAGGTCTTAAACTAACCAAATTTTGTGTGTGTCACTGTCAAACTAACAATAATATTTGTAGTTACCCGTGAAACATTTAATACATTGCATTTAATTTGCCCCTGATTACAACTAACCATGGCAATACATCAGCTTGTGATGTGACACTCATCCATCACTACTCAAAGTAAGGAGTGGCGTTTAAGTTACTATTTGCGTGCATTGATTACATGAAGGGAATGTATTGTCCATCAGTCTCGTGTTAAGTACTTCGCTGCAAACGTAAAAATGAGGTATTTACTGCAGGTGCCTTAAATTAAATAATTATATTTACTAAAATCAAAATTACTGGAAATACAGCAATTTGTATTTTTTAATATTTGTTGGCACTGGATACATTAGATATTTATAGCTGTTTCTAAGTGGCTCCACTTTTGGGTTTTAGTACTATTTATTATTTATTACTGAGCTAAAATGTTTTGATTTGTGATGCGCCGCCATTACCTAAGAAAGTTAAATGACGTTTTTATTAGCAGTGCTAATATCTTTCATTTCCATGAAAATATTGCTACAAAATAAAATTAGTTACGTAAGATTAATTAAAAAGTCCAGAATCACCTTGATTTTGCACTGTTACCCCCACAGGGTAAAAATAACAGAAAAGCGGGGGTTAAAAACAGTTGCCATAATTGCTGAAAATCAACTGTGATTTCAATGCCCATTGAACCCAAATGCATTCTTGATTCTTACGTTAGGTTTTACATTACACTTCAATTAGAAATCTCATACAATGACAGAAAGCACACTATAATTAATTAGGTACAACTAAATCTTCCAGCGTGGTGTGGCTAATCTCAGAGTGCCATATTATACGATATTTCAGGGAAGTGGGGATTTGGCTGTCTCTCGCAATGCCACACTTCCTACAGAGAGGGTGGGAAGGCAGTAATTCCTTACAAATATTGTAATAATAATGGCAAAAAATGATAAAGGAAAAGGAATAATTATTAAAATCAACAAAAGTAAAAAAGAGTAACATCAAGTATACCTTAAAGCTTTAACTAAAGCAACATTTACTTTTTGAATTGCATTGGTCGGACAATCAGAGGTGGAATATATACTAAAAGTTAGTAGGAGTACAGAATTGTTATACAGAATTTATGGTGATACTCCAAACTCGGTAGGCGTTACTACGTAGTGAGAAAACCAAAACGTCCAAAAGTCCCATTTTAGTGGGTATTCTAAAAGACTTAAATTGTATCCTATATAGAAATAAAATAAATAATGTTTATGTTCAACTCAACGCTGCTTGATTTTTGTTTTAATGTTCAGTGCAACCCTTAGGGCTGAGATGTTTGTAATACAGGAAGGTTTAAACCTCCAAACTAAAAAACGACAGTTCTGCAACTTACGTTTTGAATAAACAGGCCAGTAAATACAAATTATTGCTGCTCTTTCAACTCCGAACCTGTTCGTATAAAGCAGCCTTTTCGTGCTTGAAATATATATTTGTGGCAAACACATATTTCAGAAAATGTAATTCTCTTAACCTGGCCTGTTGTTGTATGTGTAAAAATTTAACGGCAATAAATTGAAAGCCGTGTTTTGAGTTCACAGCAATGTATATTGCTGGGTTGTTTTTCCACGAATAAGGAAGACGAGTCATTTGATCACTTTTCGCAACAATAAAACTTGTACCAAAATCATGAGTTTGAGCTTCAATAGCTCTCTTGACCACTTGTACATACAATTGCAATCAAGTGTAACGTTCGTTCAAGGTTACTGTGCAGTTCTGAGAACTAACTTAATGCATTTAGTGCCAATCCCTGTCACTTAGTTCCCATGAACTTTTGGCTAATCGTAAAGCATCGCTTTTGCATCATCCCTTCAAAGACATCCTCTCCGTGAGATCAATAAGCACGCCAAGGCATACGTTACAGTTGTGTAGCAGCAGAAAGAATAAATATAAAAAAATATAACGCATACATAATATATGGATTGCTAATCTACAGTACAAAAGGCTTTGCATAGCAACCACCAGAAAACACTTTTGCAGTTGGTTCTTACTGTAAAATGAACAACCTTCTAATAAAATGCATGTGCAATTTCCACCCATTCACGAACATGCCTCATTCTTTCTCCCACAGCACAGCCTAACACACAACATTCATGTCAGCAACTACTTCGTCTTATAAAGTGATTTAATTCAAGCATAGCAGCTGTCAACCTTTGGACCTTTGCATACATGCTTTTAATGCGTTGAAAATGAGTTTCTAATGGATTTTAACCTATTTGCAACTGGAAAACAATGGAAATAATGCTTTACAAAAGTGCCTTTTCTAGAAACCAGCTTTTCTAAAACGGTAAAACGTGACATAATATTTTTAAAAGTACTCAAAACCAGCAACTAAGACTTTAAAAAAGGTCAAAATTAGAAATTAGCGCTTTCAAAACGAGGCACAAAAAGAAATTAGCACTTTCAGAAAGATCGAAACAAGAAACTGACGTTTTCTAAAAGATGTAAAACATAGATATTAACAATTTCAGAAAGGTCAAAACAAGAAACTGACGTTTTAAAACAGGTGTAAAACAAGAAATTAGCACTTTCAGAAAGATCAAAACAAGAAATAGACACGTTCCAGAAGATGCAAAACTAGATATATATATTTAGTACCGTTTCGAAAAGGTTAAAGGTTTTAATGCCTGCATTAAATAACGTTTTGTTGCGCTTCTACACTCAAGCAAAAAAACAAAGTAATTACCGATTTAACGCAATGGAAGCTTTCATAAATTACGTTTGAATGGGAAAACAAAAACGAACGATTTTGTAAAAACGACAAACTTTATTTAAACAACACAAGGCTGAGTGTGCTCCAACAACCACGCCACAATTCTTGTTTGCCAAAAATATAGTTTCTGGATCTGCGACAGATTCACAATGAAATTCATGAATGAGATATCACAAAATAATAATTTTTAAAATACTGATTGGCGTTTAAGTTACCATCGTTTACACAATGCACAGTACAAATATTGAAAAGGAAAATGAGTACAACAAAAGCAGAGTAGAGGTTGCAACCAACCATCGCATCGACCCATTCAATGAAAAAGAATATGAAAAATTAAGGCAAAGCTAAATAACAAAAAAAATAAATGTTTCCTACGATCTTAGCCGGGCACTTTGACTGTTGTTCCTTTGCAAGCTTTTTCATTGATTGCTTTCTAAACTAGCGGATTTTAAAAACATTATGTCATTCTTAATTTCCGTCATAGTTTATTTATTTATTACATTTAAAATTAACTTTTTTATTACGTTTAAGTTTGCACAGAGAGGAGCCATGCAAAATTTCGCATTCAAGCGAGTTGGTATGTCAATAATTTACCTGTCGTTGACTTTTTACTAGTCGACGTACAGTCCATTGCATTGGATAAAAATAAGAAAAAGTTGTAAGTTGTTTCACAAACAGTCCAATTTTAGAGGGCTTTCTAAAGTATTAAATTGTATCGTTCGAAAAAAAAATAAAAATTTTAAGCTCAACGCTGCTTGATTTTAATTTTAATGTTAAGAGCATCAGTTTAGCTGCAGATTTGTTATATAGAAAAATATTAACCTTAAGCGCTGTCTAAAAATTTCCTGATAGTCTAGAAATAATGCATTTTTAAGCTAAATTGAGAACAGTCCACGGGTAAAATTTTTAATGGAGGCGCCGGGTATCGATCCCGGTACCTCTCACATGCTAAGCGAGCGCTCTACCATCTGAGCTACGCCCCCATTCTTACATTACAAGCTCAATCTTTTAATTTATAAACTTTGATCTCATTTGAACAATGGGTCATAAAACTTGGTCATTCCGTATGTCAACAATAAGAAAAAGAAATATTTGAAAGCTACAATGAAGCAGTCAAGAATGTGCTTTCATTCATTATGTACGCTGCAAGACACGTTCGAATACTTGTTGTGCAGCTTTGGCTTATGCGTCATCATCTGTTGTTATTTTCATATTTGATTACAACCGCATGGCTTAAAGGGTAATTGCAGACTAATAATCACTGAGTAGAGGAGGCTATTGAGCCAAGGAATGCAAGTGCAAGGTCGTGTTCAAGGCTGCTCAGTACAATTGCCAGTTCTCCAACAGACAGCTGAAAAAACAGAGCATCTGTATAATACAATAAATGAAAGATGTTGAACTTAAACGCCATTTATGTTATTGTTAATTATACGTATAAGGGATGAAGTAGAGTTCGGTTCCCTCGGTTGAATCAGCCCACCCGTAGTAAGCACGCGCGCAAACGTATTATCAAATTTTTTCACATAGGACCCTGAAGAGGCGTTCCCAAATTTCTTTTGGCCCGCTCGCATTGGTTCGTGTGTCCCATGCTCCATGCTCTATGGGCCATTTAAAAATTGGAAACGGCGCTCAGGGTCCTATGTGAAAAAATTTGACAATACTCTTAGGAGTCGTTTTTGCTGACGTGAAATTTTTATCCAAGGCCAAATGTAAAAAGAATAGAAACCGGGATTGAGAAGACAAAACGAACGTGAAAAATAAGCCGAAGAGAGAAAGAGAGTAAGAAAATCCGTAAAGATTTAAATTGTGCCCGGGTCCCTAATTATGTCCGGGGTCTCTTAGCTTGAAGTTTGAAATAGTGCCCAGGGGAACTATTTGGGTCTTTACGGTAATTATATTTCTGCCCTGAACCTGAACTGAAAAGGTCCCTACACGAATAGAATAAAGGGGCTTTTCAAGAATGACTTCAAAAATGATAAAAATGGCCTTTTCCACAATTGTTTTGGTGATGATACAATGTTGACTTTTCCCAAAAGATAAAACAACTGCTGTTGGTGTTTTTTAAAAATGCAAATTTACTGTTTTACTTCTGTTTGAAATGTTGAAAACCGTGCCCTTACACTTTTTTAAAATAGTAAGATTCTAATTTATACTTTTGAAATAGGCCAACTAATTAGTTTACACCATAATAAAACGTACAGCTTCTTATTTCAACCTTTTAAAAACAATGATTTGTACCTTTTGAACATGAGAAAATCCTCTTTTGGCACTTACATAAATAGATGGGAAGAAACATTCCTACACTGTAAGGCGAGTAAATAATTTAATATAATACTGCAGCCACCCCGTTTCTTATAACTGAATTGATTTCGTTAATGATAGCAGTGTTAAAGCGTTAATAAAAACTAAAAAATTGAACAAAGCGACGTTAGGCTGTGATAAAAAAGGCAATACAGCAATAAGTTATAATTATATGTACCATTATTCGAACAAAAAATTTTAATTGAGAAATTGGCCTGTGAGGCGAACCTCAGCTGTGATCGACTCCCAGCTACATCGAGAGTTATTAGGGGTAACATTGGATATTTGCTTCGTGCTAACAGGCCCGAGTTGAACTAGCAAGAAAAATAACTGACGCACAATTTAATCTGCTTGCTATTGTTACAGATACTTAGCTGCTGAAACTGATGATAGGATTTTGCTGCAATCGTAATAGCATTAACTATAAATAAAAGTACCTGGGACTATACAGCTCAGCGTTAGCGTACGTAATTTGTTGAAGCCTTTTTAACCAATAGAATTGTTTGTGGGCATAATTTCAAAACAAACCCGGGTAAAAATATGTCAATGGAGGCGCCGGGTATCGATCCCGGTACCTCTCACATGCTAAGCGAGCGCTCTACCATCTGAGCTACGCCCCCATTCTTACATTACAAGCTCAATTAATCGCTACACTTTATTAAAGATTTAACAATTGACTGTCGAATGCAAATCGGGTCAAATTGAAAAGTAAATTAGCATTGATGTTGATCTGAAAAAAATATTATGTAATAACAGTTGGCACGTTGGTTGGCCGTCTATTGTATTTTTTTATGGGACTGTTCTGACACCGTTCAATGCACCAGGAACGTTATGTTATAGCATACACAACGCTGAAATAATACTATTGTATTGTGTAGGCCCGTTTGGTTCGGTGGTTGAAGCAAAACTATCATTTTTTGCATTACAGTTCCCATGAATTATTAACATAGGGTAGAGGCTTCTAACTGTGGTCGCTTTTTGCAAAATAGTACTTTCAAAGCTCAAAAAACGATAATAAACGTGCTACTACGGAACAAAATAAATAACTGGGTCACATTCCTCAACCAATTTCACGCAATAAGATGTAATCGTTTTTAATTGTGGCTTCATTTGACTTTAAAAAATGAATCTCAATGGGACAGGTTAGGTTCAACTAAAATCACTCGGGGTCTTGTAACTGTGGTCGAATGACTTGCAATTGTGGTACCCCCAGTTTTTCTTCAGTATCAACGGTCAACCAATTTCAAACGCAACCTGTTTGGGATCTTCGGGTGTTAGACTTCCTATAGAAGGTATGCCAGATTTTGACTGACCTTTGACAGTCAAGAAAATAGTGAGTTTACCACAACTACAAGCCGACTACAGTTACAAGTCTTCACCTTATAAATATATGTCATTCTTCATTAGAAATAATAAACACAATATATTCATGGCTACAAAAATACTAAAACTGAACTATGTATTTAAATTAAATTGGTTTTGCGCCTTTAACAGTTTTCAATATTCTGAAATTGAATTTGACCATATTTTGACTTCAAAAACAGTTAAAATAGAATTATGACTTTTTCCGACTTTGACTCTTTTAATTTTTGCGTTTTCAGTTTATAATTGGAAGCAGGAACTTCCTTATTATACTATGAAACGGGGAGTGGATTTATATTTTACTTTATAGGCATAAATTCCAAATTCAAAGTAGACCACCGTTGGAAGACTAACCCCGACCACATTTAGAAGACCACTTAAAAGTTTTTGATATTTTGTAGGATATTTCAGAAATTAAAAACTAAAATTAAAATTCTAAATGTGATTATTATACCACAAAACCAACTTTCATGAGCAACGTCTGGTAGAAAACTGAGTGGATTAGTCGTTTCTGCCGTCTCCAGTGCCAACCTGAAAACTGGAGAAAACGAACTTGTTTTCACAGTTTTGGGATACGCTTCGTTCTAAATATTCTCAAAATATGAGTTTTTGAACGTTCCTAAAACAAGTCACATCCAAGGTACTCTGAGGCTTACTCTATCAAGTGCATACAGAGCTGCCTGCGAAAATTAATTATAACTGTTTTTTTGGAAAAGACCACAGTTGCAAGTTAACCAACGTTAGAAGCCTCTACCCTACTTTTTTTTTCGTTCTTTTGTTTTTTTTTAGGTTGAAGAAGTTCTAGGAGAGTACTCCGAGGAGCAAGTTAACAAGTCTACACCTGTTCAACAAGTTTTCGGGATTGATTTGGTAACATTTTAAAGTCATATTAATGTATACGATATATGAGATTTTCAAGAAACTGTGGTGTTCTGTAGTAGCATTAAACCACCTGTGTAGAGTCTTTTGTTGCAAAATAAACAATTTAAATTGTTTTGTTTTTTTCGCTAAGAATAATTTTACTTGTAGTTACTGGCTGTTGCTTCGCGAGTCGTTAGATGCAAAAATTTAGTTTGTCTGCAATTGAAAGACTATTCACTCCTCTTTTCATCGTATAATTTGGAAGTTCCTGCGTACAAAATTGAACGGTTAAAATTTTAAATTTTTTTGAAATTAAAAATGACCAAATTCTATCTTCAACATTTTGGTTTTATCTGAGTTCTTTTTCACTGAAGACGTTCACATGTAGACAGAATCTGTAGGTATTATTTCAAGACAGTGCATAATTTCATGTTTTGTTGGTGCTGGCAAATTAAACAGAAACGAAAAGAGGCAAAAGAGCCGAGACATAGAGTAAGATCATAAATGTGGTCATCCCCTGGTCCACTCATTTGAACACCGTCAGAGGTATCAAATGGCTTGACATTGTTGTAGCAGTACTATAACCGTGTATGCAATATCTGTGTTTATTATTACCACTGACTGATATTTTTGGTAGCAAATTATAAATTAAACATCCATATCCCTTTTTACTTACACCTCGACCACATAATGTAAATCGAGATAAGAACCGACACATATTAAGTTGCTTAATAATTTTAGAATTTTACTACTATTCTTCGATACACCGCTGCTTGTACGAGTAATTATCGGTTTTTAATAACCTAATAAGGTTTACGTTTTCGTTACTTTTTGTTGAATACGTTTTTACCAGTGCAGTGTATAATATGTTAAGATTTTCGTCCTAATGAACCCGAATTCTGGTTCTGGAGTCCTCGATTCAATCGTTTTGAATTAATCTTGTCAAAAAAGTCATTTTATGAATGAATGCAATTAGTATATGTATTCTTTTAACAGTTAACATCCGAAAAGGAGTTTTTACGAATTAGAGCGCAGTACATTTTGCATTCGAATAACTTCAAAATCGTTTTCAAAAACTGATATATGTAATTGCATCTTAATTATACTTGGGTGCATTGTGGGATGTATTTATAGGTACTGGAGTTAATTCTGAACAACCTGGACTCAGTCAGCCTTTTCGAGTGTCGCTGTGTTACAAAGCAATGGAATAAAATGTCATCAAAAATATTAACTTCTCGTCAAGAAGATGAAATCGTACTCAAGTATGGTCTCGGCAGATTCAGAGTCACCAGTGGCGTATTTCCGGAGACTGCACTAAAATGTTTGTCCAACTTTATTTCAAAGTACCACAGTGACGCCTTTCCATGGACCACGTATCATATCCATGGAAACGATAACTTTGAGTATGTGGAATTACAAAAATTCCTCTTAGAACATGGACGAAGGATAAAGAACCTGACCGTTGCTTTCGATTCAGTTCGATTGAGTCAATTTAGACGATTGTTGGTGGAACAAGTTCCG
Source organism: Dicyrtoma fusca (assembly GCA_034695205.1). Taxonomy (NCBI): domain Eukaryota; kingdom Metazoa; phylum Arthropoda; class Collembola; order Symphypleona; family Dicyrtomidae; genus Dicyrtoma; species Dicyrtoma fusca. The sequence continues at coordinate 10,240 of JAQFZC010002687.1, forward strand.
AATGTTGAGGATTTGACTATATGCGTTACCACTTTCGAGGAAGGCAACCTGCGACTATTTTCAGAGCCAAGAGAAGAGCTCAGGGATGTTCTTCAAAATTTAAAGAAACTTCATTTTTTCGAAAAGCCACCGAAGTATGTGCTAACAGACCTTCTAAAAGTGGGATCGCGTCTTCAAAGTGTTACTGGGAGATTTATAATTGATCCTTACTTCCCAGGAAAAAATCCCCTAGGAGTCAGGTGGAATAGTACGGTTAGTAGCAAAATGAAATACAGCAGCAGATTTTTTTTTGTTTTTTCAAATACATGGGCAGTTTATTTTCAAAGGAGGTATAATAAGTCTATTTTGGAACAACTTTTACTTTAATGAAACCTATTAATGGGTTTTTATTACTTCATTTTTTCCAGGTTTATGGCACGTATTATGTGAAACGCATTTTGGAGTCCAATCAACCAGAAATTTTAAAAATCTTGGACATTAACTTGACTTCCACAGACATCGATCCTAAAGGCAAAGTGAAAGAATTTTGTACAAATTTACTAAGAAGGAACCCTAGGTTTTCGCACCTTAGGATTTGTCGAGATGACGATTACCTCTCAACGGACACCACTTATACGAATGAAGATATTTCCATCATTTCAAAATTACTGACATCAACAGCCTCCACCTTACAAGTTCTATACATCTCACCACTGAGCCTTCTCCAGGGAATAATATTCCCTAAACTGTCTGCATTGAGACACCTTGCATTCAATAACGGGAACGGTCCAGCCTTTCCACCAACAGCTCGTTTTAATGTGTCAGAAGCTCTTCCTCGACTCACAAAGATGACCATCACTTTTAGGAATGGTTATGACATACCTAGCGCAAATTTGACAGGGAAAATGCAATCATTTTTTCAAAGTTTGATGGACCATTCAATAGAATCTGTTAAAAGCGTGGAATTAGAATTTTGCGACTTACACTGCCCACTTTCACTTCCTTCGGTTGATTTCAATGTGGCCTTTCCAAATATGACTCAGCTCTGCTTGCTCTCTGATTTGCGCGATTTCGCAAATAAAGCGAAATCCCTGTGGACTTTATCAAAATTGAAGAGCTTAGAAATCATAATTCATGAAGGAGAAGGGAACATCTATCCTGCAATAGACTGTGGCTTTACTGGATTTTCAAAGGAAACTTGTATCCAACTGTACGAAGCGTCGTACTATAATAAAGGCAGTTCTGGTTTGAACCCGCTGAGAGAGAGTAAATCTCTCTTGGATATGGAAAGTAAGTTTACTTATAAGTAGAAAGCGAAATAACTACATGCTGATAAAGTACAATTATATAATTCCGAGTTTCCGAGCATATACCTAAAAGAATTTCAACTAAACACTTAATTTGTAATTAACCTTTCAACAGATTTGCAGTTTCTTACTCTCTCCTTGAAATTATATGATTTCTATAAAAGTGATGATAACGATGAATTTAACCGTGACCGGCTTATCACTCACGTGACCAGCTTATTTGCATTTCGTTTGTGTCCGCAGATACGAATTAAACTTTGTGGCATGGTTTATGAGGATGACAAGGAAAGTAAGAATTTATTACTATGTTTAATTATGACTATAAAATTATCATAAACAAAATTGCGATTTGTAATATTTCATGGAAAAATTATTTGTAAGTCTATATCTGTAGATTACAGATTTTAAAATAATTAAGTAAGCATTTGTAGAGTTTTTTTTGTATTAATGTAGGAATTCCGCTATGATTTTGTTTGCATTTCAGAGTTCTCACGTGTCTTGAAGCCTATCCTACCCTATGTTCATAGTTTGACCTGGGAATTTGTTGAAGACAATTAATACAAACAAATATCATGCAGGTTGCAGTCTCTTTGTGTAACCAGGTTGTCTATATTATGCATTGTATCGTCTATAAATGAATTTCGTGCAACAAATCCGAATCTAATTAACGAGTTGTACCACCTGTTGTAGTGTGCTAATAAACCATCGATTTTTTGTTTGTTGGATTCTTCTACGTTGAATATGATTTAAAATCCAAAGTTGGTCAGCATGTATATAATAGTTCGAATAACATTTTCCCCTTAGTTATTAACTATTGCTACGCATAGAAATTACATTTTTTTGCTGCAGCTTGCTAACTGCTGCTAGTTGGTTAATTCTGAATTTTGAATGAATTAATTTATCTGTAAATGTCGGAATTGTTCAAGATTAGCTTTTAATGATAATTTACAACAATATGAAAGTAGCTAGTATTTTGGTATGTTGTTGCGTCCAGTTTGACTTGTTTTCAAGTATTTATGGCTGGTGATATGATTTTGTTTGAAAGGTGTTTCTGTTTTTAAAATGTTCTGAATAATTCTAAAGGGTGTACATTTCAATTTAATCAGAGTGATGAAGATGCAGTGAAAATGGAATATTTACACGTAGTAGAAAGATGGCGCTTCGTAATTCATTTTTTGTTTTTGTATTTTGTGATTTATTCGTACACGCTTTATAGCAGTAAAAATAATTTTGGTCAAGTATTTTATTTTTGAAATATTTTGAATACGTTTATGTACTTACATATAGATACTCAAGAATGAATTGAACGAGTCAAGAGTAAAAGAATCAAAGTAGCAATGAAATGCTTAAACTATTGCATACTTAAATTAGCCCTACATTTTTGATTCAAAGACACTACTACTTAAACACCTTTTCTTACAAGCCATTTTAAGCATATTTTTGTACTTACAAAAATAACTTTATTGTATCTTTCCAATACTTCACGCGTATGGCGACAAGGTGGTCTGGGTGGAGAACAGATATTATGAATTCAGTAAAATTCGTAATCCTTGCATTAATAATAACAGGCGTGGAAAAAAAACGTCCAATGATCTGATTGACTGGGGAAAAGGAAGATATTTTGAAAGCCATACGATAAGTTAAAAAAGTTAAGTATTAGTGAATCATCTTGTAATCAAAATAATTGTAAGTGCATTATTACTATTGTTAGTGTAGCGTTCCACCCCTTCATACTCTCAAGATTAGAATCCATTTCACTAGTTCGAGGAATAGCGAAAAACAAGCTAAATTGCCAAAACAAAGAGCATTTTTTTTATTAGTATTTTCAAAATTCTACTATATGCACTATTACCATTACCATAACTCAATGCATTTATAACCTTGAACAAGGACAATTGCATGTAGAATATAAACTATTGGAAACGGACAAAAAACATTGATGTTTACTCTATCATTTGTGAATGCAAAGTTTGTTTTTTCATGTTTTTTCATCGTTTTTTGAGAAATTTCAAAATTACGACGCGTAACTCAAAAAACAACTCCGGATCAGGAACCAGCTCATCATTGCCGTCAAAATGATGTATTGCACGATCATATTGGTCCATTAATTACGAAAATAGTTTTTTGCAACAAATTATACCGACATTTGAGTAATTATTGATCGTACTACGTACTGCATTACTTAGTTTTAAAGCTTGTTAGGTGCCTGTTGAAGCTTAAACGCGTAAACTATCGAATAATAACGGAATCGAAAAATCGCCAAAAAGCGTATTTTTTTTTGCATGCCACTAGTTTAGTTTGGTTGATTCACACTCACAATCACAATCATACGTTACGTATTTGTACTTAACGTAATACATGCACAGTTTAATGACAATTACCAAAATAGTGAATAATAATAATTAATTTAATAATGTATTTTAGTAATTTACCTCAATGGCCAATTTCTGCAATCTATTCCGCAAGAAATACAAAATACAAAACGAACTGCCTGCAGCACGCACCACTTGAAGCCAACGCGCCTCTTTGCAGCACAACAATTACTACGCCAAGGATCACAGCGTTTGACATTCCATAGTAAGATTGTAAACGAATGGCAAAAAGGTTTTGTTTTAAAAAATGTTTTTTAAACTTAAGCTTTTAAAATACCGTACATTCTCTTTTACTACGCGGGTCTCCAATAATACGTGGGTCTCTATTAATGCGCGGGTCTCTAATTGTACGCGAGGATCCTAGGGACTGAATGGAATAGGGCGCAGACGTACTATTACAGAATTGACGTTTTTTTTGTTTGCATTTCGAACAACCTACTATCAGTGGCAATGAAATGACTAGCAAGATGGCTAGTCAAAACAACAGTTTGAAGGGCAACGGACATAGCTAGGGTAGAAGAAGGTAATTATGAACGGTAGGATTTTGTGTGAGGAAAACAAAAGAATAAATTCCCAGTATTATTTTACGTTGGACTACAAGCTAATTTAGTAACAATAGATTCAAAAAAGTTGTAAAAATAGCTTTAAGGCAAGTAAATTCAGCATCGAAAATAAAACAAAAGCGAGGGAATTACATTGCATATGCACAATTTATGATTATATTATTGTTGATTAAAATTTTTATTATTACCGCAATTTCTCTAACAACTTGGTAATTATAATCAAGTTATTGCCTTTGGACAATTAGAGACAATTACAATACAATTAGAGACCCGCGCATTAATAGAGATTCGTACATATTATATATATTAATAGATACTACTATTACTTCTACCTGCTGCTCAGAGGTGGCGGCGTTGGGAGCGCATGAGGGCAAGTGGCGTCGGCCATGTGTCCACGGTCTACATTTGTTTTAGAGCGCATGAGGGCAAGTGGCGTCGGTCAAGTGTCCTCGGTCTACATTTGTTTTAGAGTGATTGTGTGTGCCTGTGGTAGTGGCACGACAATCATATATTATGACTGTTGTATTTCTCAGTTTCTCCAAGTAGTAATTACATTCAATATAGCATTGCACAGGGAGAAAACTTACTCAATTATTGCCTTTTATTCATTTGCGTTAGCAATCCCTAGCAACACTAAATCCCTCGTTCCCCAGGTAAAGACCATACGCTGTACTTTTAATTTTTAAAAAGAAAGTCTTTAATTTCTGCCATACGAGCGTTCTTTCCAGAAAATCATGGCCTTCCGGCGTGAGCATTGTGCAATCCACACTTTTCCACACCAGACCAAAGAATGACCCTTCCATTGTTTTCTTCCAAAGTGAACCGTCCGGCGTGACCCTTCCAGCATCAGACCTTCCGGCTTGAATCGTAGCCCTTAACATCTATATAAAACCAGAACCTTTGAACGCGAGTCTTCCGTTCCACAACTTTCGGCCCAATAAACATTTCGACCCGAGCCTTCCGCAGGTATTTTTACAAAGCCTTTTTTGACCTTCCTAAATGACACTGTTATTCATCCTAGCCTACTCGTTTGAGCCCTTATTATGTGACCTTTTCACCTGAGCCCCTCACATTCCTGTATGAGCCTTCCTGTGTTCCCTTTTTTGTTTTACCCATTACTTACATTTGTGACACTTTTCGCCGTAGCCTTCTTAAATGAACCTTAGTGCCTGTGGCATTCCTACCCAATCTTTTCACTTTATCATTACATTTTACCATAAAGTGATTTTTGCATCGTGTTAAAATGAGATCATTGCATGTTTTCTCACCTCAGACTTACCAGAGTCGTGGTCAAATGTCATCTTTAAACATTAAAAGCTATTAGGTACTACAATAATATGATAATTATTATTTACTACCAGGTTTGTTACGGAGGACATGGCGCCTAATACAACCAACCCTGATGCTGGCACAGCCGCCACGAATAAACGACTACTTCCCAAAGAACGAATGGCATTGAAGCGTTTGAATCCAGAATACCGAGAAAAAGAGCGACTTGCTGATCGATTGAGAAATAAAATACGTCGGCTAGATCCATTATTTAAAAAATTGGATAATGAGAAAAAAAAGGTTGCTGCACAGCGCAAGCGTTCTCAACAACAACATCAACCAAGTCCAATTAATTGTACTACCAACAACACCAGCAGCGGTGGTAGTGCTTGTGGTAGTAGTAACTGCAGCTGCTGTAGTGACTCTTGGGACAAATGTTTGGCTGCCTTTAATTCTGCAATCGCAAATGGTCCAAGAATTACCTGTGCTTGCTGTGGACGCCTCTGTTTCGTGACCAACGTGGAGAAATTCAACATAACCAACATAAGAATGAATAGCGGATGGAAAGTCAGTTATATCAAGAGTGTTCTGTCACTTGCCAACATTACAGATGGGCTTTGTAAAACTTGCAAAAGGCATATAGATGTGGGAAACCGAAAGAATGCCGCAAGCCCTTGTCGGACTTGATCAATTTGAGCAGCAACTGTGTACTATGCGTGTTCCATTTTTAAATGTGTTTGAAACCAGTACTAGTGTACCATCACCAATGACTATAAACATTGCAGCAACTCCTGTAACAGATCCATACTATATAAATAATTTTGGATTTGGAAGTTTCGACGTGGTTGTAGAGCAGACATCAGTTCCGCCAAATAAGCGAGTTTTTCGACCTCATGTAGTCTACCAAGCTTGCAAAATCCTTCGATGCAATGATTTTACTACCGTTATTCCTGACGCCTGGTCTAGCTATAGTCCCGACGACAATGTAGAGCTTGAATCATTTGTCAATCAAGTTACAGAGCCTCTACTTGCCAACAATGGAATGGGACACGGAGACGTTGAACAGCCTTCCCATCCTCGACAACACTCGGCTCTCGTATTGGCCAACGATACTTTTAATTGTGCTGATATTGACAATTGTCCCATCAAGTTTTTGCTAAACTATGAAGAATTGTCTTTTCCATTTATTTATGCTGGACGCAGAAAGCAGATTGACCCCAGACATAACATTAGTTATGGCAACATTTGTAAATCAGAATTTATGCGTTTTGACCGCCGTGCAGCCACGTGTATTCCCAAAATTTACTTTTCTTTTCTAAAACGTCAAGCAGAGACTGTACGTGGTCAAATTAAAAACCTTGAAAGACTTCCATCTCAAAGGGACAAGAGTCTCGATTTGACAAAGATATTAACCAGCATCCGTGGGTCAAAAATGTTTTGGCAAGACAAATTGCATAATCTGATGGCCATGATTGTCCAGTTGGGTCAACCCTTATTTTACCTGACAGTCGCTTCCGCAGAAACGAAATGGCCCCAACTTCTCAACATACTAAATGAAGTACAGGGTAAAGGCCAGCTTTCGGCGGAGCAAGCTGAGCGTTTACCGTATGCAGCCAAGTGTCAAATATTTAATGCGGATCCCATTACAGTCTGTCGGTACTACAAACACAGGTTTGACCAACTGTTGAAAAAACTGTTGATCCCAAAAAATTGTATTTTTGAAGATTGTGTGAGCGACTATTTCTTTAGACACGATTTCCGTAGTGATGGAAGCTTGCATTCACATGGAATCATTTATTGCCACAATGCTGTGACACAGGTTCCAAAGCTGGATTTCAATGAGGAGGCAAGTTTTGAACCATACTGTGATTTCATGGACAAATACATAGAGTGTACCCCCGGGGTAGATGGAATTGTAGATATGGAGCATATACGTTGTACGGAGAGGTGTCGAATGCCCGAGGGTGAAATTCAAATTTGTTCTTTCAACTTTCCCCGCCCACCAATGCCCCGTACAAAATTGCTATTGCCCCACCCCCCTGGTTTCGACCCCTCCCAGTTGGAAGTAGCCCAAGCAAACTATGTCCGTGTTCGAAATTTTCTGGACAGAACCACCGTTACAACGACACAGTTGGAATTTCCAGAATTTTTAGACAAACTAGGCTTACTTCTAGAGGAATACATGGATGCTGTCAAAAGTTCAATTTCCTTTCCCACTCTCTTTCTAAAGCGGTCTCCAAATGCTGCATATGTCAACAACTACAATCGCAAAATAGCTCTGGCTTGGAAAGCAAACATGGATATCCAGCCAGTCTTTGAACCTTATGGAGTTGCAAGGTATGTGTGCAAATCCGTGAGGAAATATAAGGGTAGAGTTGTCAAGAATGTGGATCAACTTCTATCCGTTTAGCAAATACTACAGCGAGCCGGTATAAAATTGCAATTTGACAACGCCATCTCTGTACAAGAAGCTAGTTATATTCTTTTAGGCTTGCCACTTACAGTTTGCAGCAGAGCCAATGCTACCATCGACACTGGACCAGCTCAAGACCGGACATATTTTCCAAAGAAGCAAAACGCAAAAAATACAAAATCAACTACAACTAAGACCACCACTATAGAAACCAACGCCTTTGGCGCAACAACCATTATTATTACAAGAATTCGTACAAATATCACCACCTCATCCACCAGGAACATTTGTCATTCAACGTTCAGGGGTACTAGTATAGATAAGGATTCGGCCATTGGGTTGCTTGCGCATTATATCCAAAGGCCACTGGAATTTGAAAATATGGCACTCATCGAATTTGCTGCCAAGTTTAATTTTTCAACGGCCATACCATCTTCACCAGTCGAGTATTACCCTTTGCTTGATCAAAGTGGATTTATAACAAAAAGATCAAAACCAAAAATTGTTCGCTTTAAACCTTGCAACGAAACTACTGACAGAGTTAATTTTTTACGACAGCATCTAATGCTGTATGTGCCGTACCGAACTGAACCAGCGGAACATCTATCGCTTGAACAACTTGAGTTCCTGTACTTGGAAAATTTGAACGAAACCTCAAATACAAGTCAGCAATTTAAAACGCAAGTCGAAAAATTGCCAAAGTTGTGTTGTCGCCGTCGCCGTCGTCGGAATAAAACGAGTAAGGACAATAGGAATAAAGGAAAAACAAATCACAAATGTTGCCAGGTGATATTCCCAATGTGAAATTTAACAGCAACGTTTTTTTAACGTTTTCGTTTTCCCGACGTCGATGCCACAGAATGAATACGATGCACTCATCGATTCTTTAAATGAAGAGCAAACAACTTATTTGCATCATGTATTAGCCTCATTACCATTTCACCCTGAAGAACAATTGCTCAATGTAGTCACGGGATTAGCGGGGACAGGGAAAAGCCGTCTCATTCTTGGCATCACGCAAACTCTTCTTCGGTTGCCCAATTCAAATGTATTAGTACTGGCGCCCACTGGAAAGGCAGCTCACATCATTGATGGCGTCACTTGTCATCATAGACTGGCGATTCCTGTAAATAATTATACACTGCTGAACGAGGCATCAGTTAAGAAGAACGCAGCTCTTTTTGAAACACTGCGTTTAGTACTTTTCGATGAAGTGAGTATGGTTGGGCAGCCATTATTTATGCAAGTTGAGAAAAGACTTGGACAATTGAAGCAACATACTAGTCAACGTTGGGGGGGGACTGGCAATTGTTTGTTTTGGCGATTTCCTACAAGGTGGTCCCGTAAATGCTCCGTATGTCTTTGAAAATAATAATGAGCTGTGGTCCCAGTTTAAATCGTACCAACTACACCAATTAGTGCGCCAAGGGAATGACATTGATTTTGGAATGGCTGTACGACGTTTAGCTACCAACGATTTGACTAGTGAGGACACTGCCACGTTTCAATCTCGTCAAGTGCAGCCTTTCGGGTTTTTGCAATGTCCACAAGATGCAATTCATTTATTTTTTACCAACGCAGATGCGTCCAAGCATAATATAGAGAAATTGACAAGGCTTAGTTTAAATGGATGCAAATCGGTTTGTATTAGAGCCCGCTATGGCAATGTCAACGACCAAGAAGAAGGTGGCGAGCTTTTGGATTTTGTTAAAAACATTGGCGCGGATTTTGCGGGTGGATTGGCTAATGAAGTCAATCTAGTGGAATCTGCAAAGTATATGGTAACTCGCAACGTTGACATTTCTCAAGGGATAACGAATGGCGCCGTGATGATATTTAATAGAGTGGAAGAAGAAGGGGTCTACTTGACACGTGCTGATGGCAGGAGAGATTCAGATGAATTTTTATTGCAGGAAGTCACTCACCCAATTCTAGTGGAATGCGTGACGGGGACTACTATAGTGACTCGTACTCAGTATCCCCTCGTTCCTGCCGAAGCAATTACAATAAGTAAAGCTCAAGGGAGTACGTTTGACAAAATTGTCCTTCACTTACAGTATACAAGTGTTTCAGATTGCACTAGCCGTACCATTGATAATACTTTACTGTATGTGGGAGTGAGCAGAGTCCCTCGATTATCCAGTTTGTTTATCCAAGGAATGTTCAATCCCTCATCTGTCATTCAGCCGTCTTGTATGAGCAAAGTCATTCAAGAAATGAATCGATTAAAAAATAATCCGCTGACATTATTTCATCTACCAGAAGATTTGACCTGCACTGAAGCAACTGCAAGTCCACCGGAGATATTACCACCCGAATTTCAAAACACGACCACTCTCGTGTATGATTTGAATGGCTACCGTGGGAATATTGCAGGTGTGTCTACTCTAAAGGGCAACGCGTGGTTAGATGATGACATTATGAATGCTATGGGGCATGTGCTTATACAACAGAGTGGCAGCAAGTATTTTGAAATGATAAATAGTCACTTTAACGACGACGGATTTAGCATTGAAGAAGCATTCCCCTATCGATTTAATTTAGATAATAAGATTTTTGAAAAAACAACTTTTGTTATCTTTTTGTTTTGTGTTAATCACTGGATGCTAGTTAAAATTTCGATTGAAACCAAGGCCATTATACTGTACGATTCTATGCGTTCAAATAGACACGAAAGATTTGCTAAAAATAATTTTATACCAAAGTTTGCCTTTATAAGTGGTATAGCAGCGTCGGAATGGGCTCTAGAGGTCAATAAACAGACTTGTCAGCAAAAAGGAGGAACTGCTTGTGGTCCTTTAGCCATTCTTTTTCTAAAACAATTGGTGAACCAAGTCCCTATTGAAAATGTCCGTGAAGAAAGTGTCCCAAGTTTTCGTCACGAAATTGCCACTATGCTCCTAAATACTCATGAAAATGGGATTAAACTATTAAAACATTTTAATCATGACATACAATTGGTTCTCGACTATTGTTGTAGCGTAAAACCGCAAACCTAGATTTGTACAATTGTTTGTATTAAAATTTATGCTACTCACTTTATTATAAATAAAACAAATTTTATTAATAAAATAACTCAAGGCCTAATTAATGCATTATGCTGTGCACAAATGTGTTTCAAATGAGCCTAAACTTAAACTTACATTGCAGCTAGTAAATAGAAGAGGCATACTAATAGCGTCAAGTTGACCTCGACCTATGAACTGAGGTAATCTGGATTCTCAAAAGATACTCTGAAATTATATGCAATGAACTCACCAACACAAATAATTAAAACCCGATAAATGAAATAATTAACTTTAGACAATAATGAATTGTACGGAAATAAATAAATAATTCTTTCGAATTATCACACCCAATTTGATTTCAATCTCCTTACATTCCTTTATTTCGAATTAGCTTTCCGAATAAGAATCCTAGTTACCTTTGACAAATTTAAACTACCAACTAAGTTATTATTACTAAATTTCTATTTATACTACATCTAATTATATTTAACTTTAACTTGACTCTTAAAACCCAACAAAAATGAGAAACAGAAACTCTAATTCTACCGAATACTCAAAAACAAAACTTAAAAAAACAATTCTCAAAAACCAAAAACAGAGAAATACTAACAACTACGAACTACTACTAGCTAATGCACCGTTCAACTTGACGATCCAGTAGAGAAT
>JAQFZC010002688.1:0-21811 GCA_034695205.1 Dicyrtoma fusca
AACTTATTAACCTTTCCGCAACGGCAATGTACTTAGTTTTGAATGTTTTTGAAAAGGGTAATTTCTAGATTTTAACCGTTTGAAAGTCTTATTTACTAGTTTTGACCGTTTTGAAAAAGTGTTAGTTACTTGTTTTAGCCGTTTGGAAAAAATGTTATTAACTATGTAGTTTTGACCATTTCGGAAAAATGTTATTTACTATGCTTAGCTGTTTGGAGGAAATAACACACTTAGTTTTGAAAGTTTTTGAAAATGGTAATTTGTAGTTTTTTGACCATTTCAAAGTATTACCTACCTACTTGTTTTGACAGCTTGAAAAAAGTGTTATTTACTAGTTTTGACCGTTTTGAAAAAGAGCTATTTACTAGATTTGACAGTTTTGAAAAAATGTTATTTACTAGTTTAGACTTGACTGTTTTGAAAAGGTGTCATTTACAAGATTTGACCGTTTCGGAAAAGTGTGAAATTCCTAGTTTGGACGGTTTTGAAAAAGTTAATTTATAGAATTAAACACTAATGTAAAGCATTATTCTTTCCATGGCTCCACAGTTCCTAATAGGTTAAATATGACCAGTATTTTATTTACCTCCTTTTTCACATATTTGCCCTGATTACGTTTTCTAGTTGCCAATTCCTCGCAAGTGGCATTCAAATGTGTCTCTAATTCCGACATTCGAAGTTTATTTGTTTCAATCTGCGTTTTCAGAGCTTCGTTTTCTTTTGTCAACTGCAATAAGAGTAATAAAATTGCATGTATATTTATTTACCTACATCCTCAATGATTAGAAGCATGCAGAAAGTGATGATACATTTACGACAGAGCAGAGGCTGAATGCGACGTTAATATTACGTTTAATATTTTTAGTCGTATTATTATTAATAAATTATTTATATTGCACAACTTATTACTTGGTAGACTTGAAGACAGCTCTGCTCCATCACTGCCTTATTCTCCTCCATTTCTACTTTGATCTTTTCGATGGCAACCACTCCCATTGACTCTACCTCTTGAACCTTTGCCTCCATAGCCTCTATTTCGCCTATGAAATCAATTAGGTAAAAAATACAAATTGTGATGATGTAATTGTGGCATAAATTAACAATAATGGATACAGGTACATAATCAGGGGTACAAGTAATGGGATGTAATTTAGTAAAAATAATTACTCACGCTTGAACGCCACGTTTTCTTCTTTAATTCGCTCCAATTCTAAATCCAATGGATTCACATCCTTCTCACTGTCAGTTTCCACAGAAACGCTCGTGGTCACCTTTGCCTCATTATTGACTTCACCGTGACCGTGACCATGATCGTCTGAACCCGCCGTGTCAACGTCAATACCACTACAGACAGCAACTGGGTTTGCTTCTTCGTTTTCTGCTGCTGCTGCTGAAACGTTTGTTGAGTCCGTAGGAGCTTCTTTGACCGCCTTATCTAGCGGAGGAGTGTGGGACTCGGAACCGGAGCCAGAGCCAGAACCGGAACCGGAACTGGGCAACTCTTCAAGTACATCTTCATGATCAAGAATTTGAAAGCTTTCAAAGTCCTCGTCGTCAAATTTTGTAGTTGCCATGCTGTCTATTTAACCTATTCGCAACAGGGGAACCATGGAAAGAATGCTTTACAAAAGTGTTTAATTCAATGAATTAACTTTTTCAAAAAGGTCAAAACCAGTCAATAACACTTTTTTAAAACGGTCAAAAATAGTAAAATACGCTTTTTCAAAACGGTCAAAACTAGTAAATAACACTTTTTAAAAAAGGTCAAAACTATAGTAAATGACACTTTTTCAAAATGGTCAAAACTAGTAAATAACACTTTCAAAATGTCAGAAAACTAGAAATCAACGTTTGCAAATGGTCAAATCTAGAAATTCCGCTTTTTCAAAAACATTCAAACTAAGATTATTACCGTTTCGAAAACGTTAAATTGCAATTTCAAAAGGAGCCGTTAATGTTAGTAAGTCTATATTACAATAAAGATTGAGCGTTTCTGCCACAAAACAACAGTAGCTCAGCTTCAAGAAAGCGCAAAGGAACAATAAAAGTGTGGGAGAAGTTAGTTAATTGGTACTATTTATAATTAATAATAATATTTACAATTGTGGAAAATTACTTAAGCCTTCACCCAGACACACTATTACAACACTGCCCCCCTGTTGACTGCCCTGTCACTGTCACTGCTCGCTCACTTCTACTAACAACAACGCAACGTGTGGGGCTGTAATTTTTGGCAGCTTGTCACAGCTTTGAAGCTCAGTCGTCAGTAACAACAAGAGCCTAGCACACGACAATGTATATAAAGAGAGAGACAGAGACGCACAGAAGAAGCGAGACTGATAATGATCCTATTTACCTACTTTGAAGGAGTTTGAAAAATTGACGATGAAGGAGTGATGTAAGAATTGATGATGACAAATGCAGATATCACTCTTTGAAAGTTAACGAGTAGTATTTTATTTATTATAGTGATTCCCCTTTGGGACAGAGCACAGGAGAGATGAACACTTTTAGTGTTGGCTCATCCTTTCAGTCGTTCGTTCCTTGTTCATTCCACTGATACTGATAACAATAATATCAATACTGGTAGACGGGATAAATGTTTGTTAGGAAAATAAGGAAAGGGAATGCATCGTGTGAGTATAAAAATATATAATTAATGATTACACAGAAAGAACAGAACAGAACAGAAACTTTCATTCAGTCAATGTCGATTGGGCTACGGCTACGGCTACAAAGCTACAGCAATTCAGACGAGCACTGAACAAGCATAGCAAGATCCCCATCCCTCGTCCTCCTCCAATTCAATTCAAGAATCTCACATCGTCAGCTTATTTTTATTTTTTTATATTATAGCAGCAGTTACACTACACTACGTGCAGAATAAAACTGCAGAAATAAAAGAACGACGTATATTATGATGATTATGAGTAGCTCCTTTTAATTATTTCTATTTCGTACTTCGTGGATGCAAAAAGGTCAGAGTAGGTACATATAATCTCGAGTCTGACGTCAGCCTGTCATGACATTTGATGTACACACACAAATCAGTGATTGTGATTAGCTAGAAGCGCATGTGGCATTATTGTAAAGTTATTGTGGATGGACATATCTCAAGGTATCCTCCACGAACAATAACAGCAATGAATATTTTTGTAGTTACCTAACTCTTTAACTGTAAACCGCACTCTTCCGTATCAATTATGCACGTATAGGTACATACCTATACATACCACGTCAACTTTCAGCTGACGTAAATATATTTAATTCCTTTCAGTTTTGAATTCTCTGGGTTTTGTGATTGTTCTCGCAATATGTATGTAAATCAGGAATAAATAAATAAATACAACAAATGAATTGTGTATCTTGCTATACTGTACTGTACTGTACTGACTGGCATAATTAATGCAGCTCGTGCAAAAAACCAAAACTAACTCTCTGTCTCAAGTGAGTGCGACGTGCCTATGTGAATGACTGATTTCATTTTGTAAATATAGTATCGTTCAAGGAAATTAATTGAAATTGACAAACAATCAACTTGAAAGGTCGAGATTCAGCTGACTGGTCGGTATCGGGACTGCGGGGTGTAAGTACATAACTCTGGTAGGGAAGTGTCGATGAATAAAGTGTGCACATTAACAAAGAGAAAAAATGATTTCCTTTTTCTATTGAGAAACTCTCATTATTCTGATCAGTGGATTCATAACATAGAAACGGCAAGGAGACGTTTTAGATTTTCTTAGTAGCTCATTTATATGTGCATAGATAGCAAGTATGTACCTATATAATTATAGCATTAGTTAAGTTAGATACTTGCGTAACATGTTTACTGGCATTTTTTACCAGATCAAAAATTACATAGTCATCCATCAATGGCTGTAAAAAAAAAGCTCTCTAGATAGAAGACTCATCAGCGTTCTTATGTGGGTTCCTACTTATATTATTTTTAAACAGAACATTTTGCTTTTGACTGGCGGAAATGTAGATGCGCTGTACAGAAGGAAGACTTCAACTCAACGACGAGTTATATAGAGGTACCTATACTATTTTTAAAAAATCCCTATTAATAAATGGAGCATTCGCCAAGCATTCTTGATCTAAGCTTCGTGAACAAAAGAATTGTTTACTATTACAATTTTCCCATTCATCGGCATTAATTTCTATCTATACCACAATCATATTTCTAATACTCTAATAAAATAAAGCTCTGTATTATGTATTTGTAAGTCTAGTGTATTTCACAATCAAGTAGCTATTGCGCAATCAAAAATGCGGAGAGCAGAATACAAATGCAGAGGAGAAGCTGATACAATATATCACCAGCTATAAAAAGTCAATAGCAAGCTGACAATGAGGGGAATTCGAATTACAATAATAAATGAGAGCATTTGTCCTAATTGAGCTAGTAATTAATAGTAATTGGCCTCATTGTTAAAACATAGTTTTTTTTTTAAAACAAAGACATATCAATTCTATTGGGTCGGAGACGCATCAAACTGAAACATAAGGCAAAACAGATAACGTGGATTGGAATATCATAAAATAGGAGGACCTACATATGTATGAGATTAATGCGATCGTTTATAGCTTGGACCCTTGCAAGTTCATGCCATATTTGCTCGAAAAAGCTATCAAAATGGTCTAATATACATGTACATACATGATAATAGCGTCTAAAAAAAATTAAAAACCAAAATAAAAGTGCTTTTAAACAAACACAAAAATAATAATTTATGTTTCAAAAAATTCAAAATCATAAGATACTAGCTTTCAAAAAAAGCAAAACCATAAATTTACGTTTCACAAATATGCAAAATCATTATATTTGAGCTTTCAAAAAAAGCAAAACCATAAATTTACGTTTCACAAATATACAAAATCATTATATTTGAGCTTTCAAAAAAAGCAAAACCATAAATTTACGTTTCACAAATATGCAAAATCATTATATTTGAGCTTTCAAAAAAAGCAAAACCATAAATTTACGCTTCACAAATATGTAAAATCATTATATTTGAGCTTTCAAAAAAAGCAAAACGACTAATAATTTGCGTTTAAAAAAAACAAAAGTAAAAATTTTCGTTTAAAAACAGAAGTGTACAGTCTGCACAGCATGATCTGTATGATGTGTTTAAGTTTAATGTGTTAGCATTTCAAAAATCGCATTCATTTGCATGACGGTCCATTTTTTAGGAGTGTCGGGATATACCTATAGCACCCGCCTATCCATTTAATCCAATGCTTGCCTAAAAATGTAACAGTTTTTGAATGATGAGGCTAAACGCTGCGCCGAGTCACTTTCGATGCGTTTACTTGTCACCTTCCAAGCAGCGTTGTACAACAGTGGGAAACTCAACCTTGATCAAAATTCTCTCGAAACACAACAAGTCTGCCCAGTTTCCAAATTTGGCCCAGTGCTAAATATCCCTTTTTAAATTAATTAAAGTCCTAAAGTCTGTTTACAAATCTCAAAATGAATCGTTCAAAATTACGAGGATATGTTGCTGGGCCGAAAGTGTCGATAAAAGATCGTGTTGGTCTCCCCAAATCCGGACTAGGTGGTGCAGGAGGACGAAAAGGGATTGTTACTAGAAAATTGGCAAATCAAGGACAAGGGAAATTGTTAGCATCACGATTAGGTTTACCAGTTAAATCCCGGATTGGAGTTAGTGGTGGTTTATCCACAGCGGCGGGGGGTGGGAAGAGGAAAGGACTCGTGTCCGATGCACGGGATAAAATCATTTTAAATCGTGTCTCAAAGGGAAGGATAGGCGGGGGGATTGCGGGAAGGGCTGGTGGAAGAGTTGGAGGGGCCGGGGCGGGGGTTGGTGTTGTTGGACGGGGACGAGTACTAGATGCAAGAGCTAAAATCGATGCCAAAAGGTCAACTCAAAAGAAGCCTGGATTGGTTGGGCCAAAGAGTCAAGGAGGGGGGAATCCAAAGTTAAAAGGTCTCAAGATTATAGCTAATTTAGCCCCCTCCCATCAGTCCCATCAATCTGGTCTCTATTCAGCTTCAAGGTTTTCACCCGGAGGACGAGGACCGGGACCGGAAGGATTAGTTTCTAGTAGAGAGAGAGCAACTGCTGCATATAGAAGGGAACCCGTGTCCCATGGCTATTTTGCTAACGAACCGTATTCATCGGGGGGTGGCAACTCAGGGAGAAATTCCTTAAGAATTTCCGTGGCTGGACCGGGATCGTCCCAACAACATCAACATCCCCAACAACATCATCCGCATCAACATGGTCCTCCAATGGATCCTCGCATGATGGGTGGTAGCTCAGCAGACTCCCTTTTCCTTACAAGAACTGTCACGAACTATCAAGCCGTTGGAGGAGGTGCGCCGTCCTCTGGGTCCAGTAGTGGTAGCCATAATCGGGGATGGTCTTCGAGTGTGGCCAAAGTTGCTCCGAGTTTTGCAGCCAGAAGTGGATATGGGTGCGTACAGTTATTATTTTGTTGCCATTTGTTTTTGCGTATTAGTATTTTGTTATAACTGGTTCTGGTAGTTTTTCGTTTCAAAAAGGTTTTATAATTTGTTGTGATGAAATATTCTTTTTTTTGTATCCTTTCCTTTAGACCGGATGACATGGACATGGATGAAGACATGCCACAAAGAATTCGCATAAGCAATAGTTTACAATCTCGTCTGGACTCACATGACGAAGAATCTCCACGCTACAAGCTCATTGTTTCAAATCTTCAGCCCACCGTCACGACAGAGGACATTGTTGTATGTTGCACATAACTACTATTAACAAACATCTATTCATTACCCATATTTATCGTCGGATCGGTGGTAGTAGACCCATTTTGATAGGATGTATGTTTATCCTCCCTTATTACTATTTCCCGGATTAGATACATTCGACTTTGGTAGGTGCTTGTGCTTATATAAGACAACAAATATGTAGCGAAGCAATTTAAGGACCCAGGTGCAAGTCAGAAGTGTTAAGCCATAAGTAATCGATACATGGCTGTAGTTTCCGAATTAGTCCACTTGCTTAACAATCTTAATAATAATCAGCACATTTGTAAAGAAGTTTTTGTTCCGATCAATGACCAGTGGTTACAGAACATAATAATCAGCATCAGTAAACTTATTTTTATGGAATTCCAACTGATTATCTTTATTGTACATTTCGTACTTTAAGTTCCCGCATCTATTAGTGTCATTTCCTTTGCTTAGCGTGTGCTATACAAGCACGTAGGTATACATTTTTTTTTTCTAAAGAATACCCCTCCCTGGTTTCCCATCATCAATTCTACAGAGATTTTATTTTATGATTGTTTTAGTTTGCAATATGGATAATCTTATTCTAATTGCTGCTTTTTATCCAACAGGAACTATTTAGTGACATCAATACACCCATTTCAGCCTCAATTACATCCCCAGGACATGCTGAAGTTGTCTACAGCAAAAAAGGAGACTGTTTAAAGGCAGTTGAGGCGTATCATAATCGTCTACTGGATGGAAGCCCAATGCGTGTTTTTATGGAAAATAGTTCAACGTAAGTTACAAATTCTGTTCAGAATTAATTTATTAGCAAAAATTAAAAAACAGCTGTTCACAGTAAACTAATTACTATCATTTTTGAATTTTTACTAGGTCGTTGAAATCAGCTGGTGGTGCAACAATGAAACTCCCTAAAGCGTCCTCATCCGTTAAAATACAACCGGATATATCTGCCATTCATAAAGTCTTATTCAATCCGAGCAGTGGAAATTCTACTCGGGGCTTGTTCAAAGGGGGACAGTAGATTAGAAATTTTTGTGTAATTGTCACATTGAAGTAGGATAGATGTCATCGTCAAGTGGTTATCAGATATCACACAGTGGAACACTCCTCGTCATCATCTACTCTTGTTTAAACTTTTGACTGTTGTTGCTCGTGCTAGTAACTAACTACAAAAAAGAAAATTCTAAAACTGAATTCAAATCTTAATATCCCTTTCCTGCGACTAGTGCAGATGTTAGTTAGTGTTAGTATTTCATTGGATTGAATTGCATGCCGTTACTTGTTACATATTTCACATATGTTAATTGCTTAACATTTCAATGTTTAACAGCACTAAAACTAAAATATTTTGTCAGAAAATCTAATAATTGTTTAGGATTTAAGTTTGATTTTTTACTGAAAATTATCGTGTTTCTTGTTATATGGTTTATAAAATATAATTTAACGTTTTGCAATTGTAGTTGAATGCTCCCTCGTTAAAAATCTCGTAGGTTGATTAAAATTTAAATCAATGTATTTGGTATTTCATAATTGTTTATTGTCTTGAAATGCATACGTGGTTACAAACATCAAGCAAACAAATCAGTGTATTCTACTAATTTTAATACGAAAATTGTATAATTTTATTATGACTAAGTTGGCTGCTTTCTGGGTCCTTGACAGAACAGTATATACGAAAATCAAAAAGCTGTTCGTAAATTGTAGTTTTTTCAGCCTTGACTTTTCGATTTGGATTGCGTACCTTTAGTGTGTAGCTTACTTATAATAAGTTACAAGGTAGTGTTTACAAGAAGTTGTTACGTAATTTCAGTTTAGTTGTAGTTGACTGTGAAGTTGAAGGTAGACTGGATTCACAATTCATCGTATACCTAGCAAGTAAGTAATTCGATTTTCGAAATAATTTCAATGAATTCGAATACTACAAGGTACTTATTTTAATTTTGTCGTTATTGAGGTGTTTTTTAAGTTAGAGAACAGGAACATTATTTATGCTGTATATGTACATAATAATTATACTCGTATGTATATGCTCGTAATTGTATTTAAGTTGCAATTTTATTAAAATTAGTTTAAATTCATTAATTAATTTCACCTCTCACCCATTTGTTAGTTTTACTTTATAAAGTCGAATATTGATATTATTATAAATAAAATATTTATGAATTATTATTATGAAATTTTAGCTTAGTCCATGTACAGATACCGACTACTATATTATTATTATTATGTAGGTGGGTATTTAATACTAACTGTTATCATTCATCAACTTACAGACATAGTGTAAGCCTTTTTGTTTTGTTTGTACAATTATGCGTCTTTTTTTTAAAAACAGAAAGCAACTTTGGAATTTAACTGAATGCACCTTCATTTACTTACCAAACTTCTAAATAAATGCCTCCTGTTTAAATTACAAGGAAGTAATCATAATTCGGAATAAATGCAAACTTTTTATTCTGCCTTAAAAACATTCAAGTTTAAAAAAAAATAGATGCAAGTTGTAGTACTTGTCATTCAGTAAAATATTGTACTCTTTATTTACGTATTCATATTTTCGTCTAAATAATGATTTCCACAGGAAATGTATTGTTATCAGGTAAAGCATAATATACATTCTGTAATCATCCAAACAACTTTGTAGGTGCAGTTTTTGTCGATCACTACATAACATACGTAGCTCACTACTGCTAGAGTAGCCATGTATATCGATTTGTATTGCACATGTAAGTAAGTTTCAGTCAGTAAAAATTAAACATCCTGAATCCTGAATAATTTATAGTATCTGAATTTTGCTCATCTTTTATTCTTGGCACGATGTGCTTTCTAGTTTTTATAAGTTTATAGAGTCAATTGAGATGCTCCCTCAACTGCCTTGAACACATAGCACGTTGCTTTCTTCGAGTAACTTTTATTAATAGTTTCAATCACGTTGGCAGCTTCGGATGCTTTGACCTAGCAGAAAACAATTAGAAACAAATTCTCATTAGTTGCAAGTAAGATAAAAATTAATTGGCGGGGGACAAGGGACGCAGTTACTTTTCTATAATTATTTTAATATAGTATTAAACTTACTAGAGCTACAATACATCCACCAAAACCACCCCCGGTCATACGTGATCCGTACACTCCTTTGGATTTCATTGTAATATCAACAAGTTCATCTAATTCTGGGCAAGATACGGCATAGAGGTCCCTGAAGTTATATTTAAAACAATACTATTAAACTCAAACAATACACTGATTTTCATTTATACAAGACACAAGACATAGCTTTGCATGATATATTTAAGATCAGTTCTTTTTCATTTGTTGGGCAATAGCTTGCATGTCTAATTTTGAACTTACCTTAAAGACACATGACTCTGGTACATCAAGCGACCAAAAACGTCTAAATCACCAGCTAATATAGCGTCGGTAGCTTTGGTACAGCGTTCGATTTCAGTCACTACATGTAAAGCCCTTTGGTAAACTCGGTCGTTCATTTTTTCACGGTTTTCTAAACCAAATAAACAACAAAGTTTGTTAATTGACGTCAAAATTAGCGCTGTCTAATTAGTATACGAATGACGTATTTCTTCGTTCGTAAATTATAAATAATTAATAATGTAAACCTCGTAAGTCAGCCATGGTAGCTTCTCTCAAACTCTTCTTTCCCAAAATATTAGCGGCTTCATAGCAGTCAGAACGACGCTGGGGATACTCACTTCCACTCAATTCATGTTTCACATTTGAGTTGACGACTAGAAAAGTAATATCATCTTCCCCATCCCCCCCACTTCCAGCACTAGTCAAATTGACTAGTTTCGTTTCCAAGGATCGACAATCAATGAGCAAAGCAGCATTCTCCTTGCCCATACAGGAAATAAATTGGTCCATAATCCCACATGGCATGTCAGCAAATGTGTGCTCCGCCTTTTGACACAGCAGGGCTTTGTCGGTCAACCTGAGTTGTAAAATTACCAGTCACAACATACAATACACGTGTTACTGCGTCGTAGGGATAAAAATAGATAATTCTTACATACTACGTCCGACGGATGATTAAATTACATATTATATTATTATACCTACTAATAAATATTAGTAATTGTGTAATTCGAAACTCACGATAGCGTTCTTCCAGTTAGAGCTTCCAGAAAAGTACTTGTCGACACTTCAAGTGAAGCACTCGACGAAAGGCCTCCTCCGAGAGGTACCGTCGTCACAATGGCGGCGTCGAAACCTGGCACAGTTCCTGTACGCAAAATGGAAAGCGTCACATTATTTAAAATGAATTATTAACATTATTATAAATAGTAATTCATAATATGGACAGAACTGTTGACTGTAAACTATGTGTCTACCAGGAAAATGCTCGATGACCCCCTTGACATAGTTGGCCCATTTAGGTGACCCAGGAGTTAATCTCGCATTCTCGGAAGGAACGGGGAAATCACATTTTGAGTTATCTCCAACGGCTGCAGCAGTGACAAGGTTAATTCTATCCGTTCCATTGGCCTTGCCTACAATCACGGTATAAAGTGGAATTGCCTGTGTATTTCATATTTCACGGATTAACGGATGGAATTTTTAATTTTTCCAGTAAGTGCCTACATATTTACATTATTTTCTAAAAAGTAAAAAGGGTGGTAGTTTTATACACATACAAAATATATAATTATTTGTAAAAAGAATAGTTTTACAAAAATACCATTGGAAAAACGAAGCCTTCATTGTAATCAGTATGCTCTCCAATAATGTTGACACGTCCTGGAGCTTTTGACCCGATCTCGGGTTCACTTCCAAATTCTTTCACAAAAAGTCCCTTACATTCCTCCAGCACTTCTTTCAAAGTCGGCGTCAAAGAGCTCATTTTTTGTCCGTCTTTTACAATTTTTCGATGCCAATGAGCAGTGTTTCAGTTTTCAGTTTCACGTTTCACTACTCGTGACTGCGGGTAATTGACACTTAAATTTTGCGCCAGGCAAGGGATTTCTTGGCAAAGGTTCAGGAGTACTGATGTATGGGATCTGGTATCTGGTAATCTGGTGACGACTGTCTCTGTCTCTGGTGGCCTGGTCTGGTCGTTGGTCTGGATCTGTGGGCAAACTGATGATCATGCAATCAATCCTCTCACGATTGACGTTGAAGTCGGTTGAAGTATTGAAAAGTTGAAGTTGACGTGGCTCTGGGGTGACGAGCTACACAATTATACGACACATATCGTCGGCGAAGATGTATTGTGAAGTAATCCAGCGTCTTCAGAATGTAATTTTGGCACAAGTCCTACCATCTACTTTATACCTACCTACGTACAGTCTACAGTGTGAGCTCCACTTTCACATTTTGGTGAAGCAAATAGCAGTTTTACTATTTTTGAAAAGTCTAACACCCCTTTTACACGTTCTTGAAAAGATATAAATAGCAGTTTTGCTAGTACTTTGAAAAAGTGCCATACCCCTCTTACACATTCTTGAAACGGTGTAAAGGCTATGCTGCACTATTTAGAAAAAGGGTAACTAACAGTTTTACTATTTCTGAAAGTATGAACAGCAGTTTTACTACTTTTAAAAAGTGTCATACCCCTTTCTACACATTCTTGAAACGGTGTAAAGCTATGCTGCACTATTTAGAAAAAGGATATACTAACTAACAGTTTTACTATTTCTGAAAGTGCAATAAGCAGTTTTACTATTTTTGAAAAGACTTAGTCCCCTGTTACACATTCTTGAAAATGTGTAATTAGCAGTTTTACTATTTTTGAAAAGTCTAATACCCCTGTTACACATTCTTTAAAAGGTGTAAATAGTAGTTTTACTACTTTTAAAAAGTGTCATACCCCTTTTACACATTCTTGAAAAGGTGGAAATAGCAGTTGCACTATTTAGAAATAGGGTATGTAATAACTAACGGTTTTACTTGATTTCTGAAAAGTTTTGTTGTACTATTCCTGGAAAGAGTTAACAGGAGCTTTACTATTTTAAAAAGTGAAAATAACATTTTTGCTATTTTACAAAATGTGTAAAAAGAAACACAAGAACACATGTTGTGAGCATACGTATAAAAAGTTTATCGTTTGGACGGCAGAAAAACATGCTGGGGAAGGTGGGCTGGCGTCACAATGCTTCTTCACCCACGATAAGTACATAGGTAGGTTGCAGCTAAAGCTTGCAACTAAGCTAGCTTGCAGCTAAAGCTGCTAAATGCTGATAACACAATTAGTGAATAGCCTTTAGAAAACTAATAAAACTCAACGAAATCAAAATGACATGCTGATAATAATAAATGGAGACATTACGGAGAGGATATTATTATGTCGACCAACTGCTAGTTTACTGCAATAATAGTTTCTCTTTCCTCCATCAAACTATCAATATCTCCGTCTGTGTAAGTACATGTTGTATTTGTACATACATCTAGGCCTTTACAAGATATTTATTATAACCCTCTAAAATCATCTACAACTCAATACTTGTTATCTCTATAAGAGCAATAGCGAACTAACACAACTAAATATAAAAATTAGGCATCATTAATTGTATCTGTTCTGTACTTCAGGTCCGTATAAATTCATTTGAAGCAATATTATTTGTGCATGTAAATGAATTATCTTGTGCGTGGCTGTTTGTAGAATCTCCAGTCCAGACACTCCAGAAGGGATGTGACTGTCAAAGTTGTAAATGTCAACTTGTAAATGCAGATACACAGTTATTTGACTACGTTTACGTTACATCATAATTATAGCTAATAATTGCCGGATGCTCCACACAAATATGTATGTTGCAAGTATTCCATATTCTCTTTAGTCAGTAAATAAATGCAGTAAATTAATCGTGTATGCCATATGCGGTGAAGTCTTTTTTTGGGGCTGAATTATTCAAGCTTATTGGGCTGATAAAAGCTGAAAAAGTGCTTAAACCTGTCAACGATATTACAAAAACAACTTAGGTCAGGTGTACTTAATTACATTGAAAAACATAATAACTGGAAAAAAATGAAAGTTTTTTTAATAACACGATCCACTATCTAAATTCCTGAAAATAAGCTTTATTGTGCATACATACAATAAGTTTCAAACGTTAAGTAATAAAAATTACAGCGGTTTTTATTGCCTACATGACTTGTTAGCTTACTGCACTGTAGTTATAATTTTATTATTCCACATAAGTACATTATATAACATGATTAATGACTGTCATAATAGTATTTTTATGCTGCATTTCCTTCATTGACAATTTTATAATGCTTCAAACGTTAAAGTCAAAAATTGAGTCAAAAGGCAGTGAGCTGTGAACTATTATTTTAGGTTAATACTTAATAACATTTCTAATGTTTTAAATAATCGGAAAGTTTTTAATTCTAGGTTTTTCCAGCAAGTAGGGAGAGGATAAGGGAAGAAGGAAGTTATTTATCATCATCATGGGCATGGGCAAAGGGTTATTATTTAAAAATATTCTAGACGCTTTGTTTCTTTGTTTGTCAGTTGGGTAATTGGATTAAAATCATCAGCAATAACTTTACTAGTAGGTATTTAAAGTACCTGTACTTATACCCAGGTGCCTAGTTCATGTATTTTAACTTCAAGTGAAGTGGCACAGATGTAAATACAAAGAAATAAATTCAAAGAAATACAAGTTTTCCGTATTTTTAAATTGATGAAAGTATTATGTATACTTATACATACAACATTTACCTTGACGTTAGCCCTTGAATATAAATTAACTCTTAAAAAGGTGATTCATATCTGAAAAATGAAAGTAATGACGTCGTAGTTTCCTTCACCGTTCCACCTGGTATTTTTTTAAAAGAAAAAACAATATGTAATAGTGTTTTAGGTGAAATACATGTTATGTTTACAATTTACAAACAAATATACAGTCAAACTACCTACCTAGGTACGTACACAGGCTTATTGAACAGTACTAAAATATTCGTAGGTAAACAACTTCGTATTTTTACTTGACTTGAAAGTTTCCTACACAATAAAACATGAGCGCGGATACTGCACTAAAATATGTATCTATTTATTTGTTACATTACTGAAAGAACGATCAACAATTCAGTATATTAAATATAATTATATTGTCGCAATATGTAAAGGATGGCAAAAAGAATGATAAATTTAACAATCCAACAAATTCCAAAAATAATTAAACATCGTCCCCATGAAAACTTCTTAACTGCATCCTCCCCCTCGCCCGCATCGGTATTTCCACCACCTGCTGAATTATTATACACAAAATAAACCGTAAAATCATTATTCATTATTAATGTCAAATATGGATAACCGATCTGTTATAACATTCAACATAATCGATCGAACAGTGGCCCACCTTCCATTAACTGGTACGAAGATGCATTAAATTCTTTATTCTGCACATAAAGTGTGGCTTTGTGATCCCCACCGAATACTTTCCATAGGGTATCACGAGGTGAGACACGAACATTCTTAGCCGTCGTTAAATTAAACGGATCCGTTGAGTTAAGAAACTGACATCCATCCTAAAAGTAAAAACAAAAACAAAACAAAAACAATGTTGAATGTACTTTCAAGTTTATTTAACTTGAATACTTGTTATTAGTTGTTGAATAATTGATTTTTTGTACTGATTACCGTACCGGATACTGCTCCAAAACTTCACCGACGGTCTTGGACAATTCACTGCCCCGATAGACGTGTGCCACTTGACTGAGTCCATAGACGAGTGGAGGATTTGAAAATGACCCCTTCCCGTCATAATCTTCCAAAACTAAATAAAAGGTATCTTCGGTTCCCGTCGTTAGGGCTATCAAATCATCCAGATTATTCTCTCCATTGTACGCCATGACAAATAGGAGGGTCAAGCACTTAATTACAACTACGTACAACTATGGCAAGAATTACCGAAGATCAAGTTGACCTGATCAACCCACATTATAACTTTTTGACTACCATTACCATATTGCACTTCCTACTTCCTATTCGTTTGCCTACAAAGACTAATTTCTTGCTATCTTTATTCTGAACTCTCACTTTATTTTGAAAACGTGTCACACTGGCCACTGCACTGGGAACTGGGAATCCTGCTGTGAACTGATCAAGTTGGGAGTTCGGAGTCTTCGGAGAGAAAAAAAAAACGGGGAAAAAAATAACAGGAGTGCACAAAATAAAGTCACAATGAATCCAGGGCACTGAAGCTGAACAGTAAATTATTTTGATGTCAGTCCATTAGTCTTCTCGCCTCCATCCTCCAACATCCAAATATGTTATTTCGCCATTATTTCCAACGTCATATTATGTTGTATGTATATGTTTCGTTTAGATTTAAATTGCACTGGAGGATATAATAATAATATAATGGTGGCAAGGCAAGGGCTGGTGAAGGAAAGGAAATAAAACCGCAAGCAGCTGATAGAATGTCATAGTTTGCAACATCCTTAATTGCACCAGTATCCATTGCGTGGCACCACGATGATGATGGTACTCAAAATCGGGCATGTGTATAGATTCAACTATAGGAGAAGCTATAAAAATGCTATGAAAGCGACATTCTTCCAATTTAGTGAGTATTTTAATCCATAATAATCATTAGGGAGTCTGTAGCCTGTAGTGACTCATTTGGTGGGATTTAGCATCCAGCAATTCTATTCTGCCAGTTGCAGTATTCAAGAGAGACACAGAGAGAAATATGGACGTTATGTTACTTACTTACACGAATTATTGCACGTACTTATGTATAAATACTAGCAACATTAGCATGGTAGAGGAGCTGTTAAATGTTAATTGCAATCTGTGGCAGTTATTATATAATTGCAGGCACATGAATTTGGATTTGAATGTGCAATCTATACACACTCCATACATATTCGCACAGTTCCAGGATAATTCAGATATTACTCATTTACAGTTTTTACAGTCAATTCACCAACATCATCGCATAATCGAATCGCAGTCTACCAGCAAGCAATAAAATAATTGCCATGTATTTATCTACTTATAGCTCAAACTAGCAGGGGCTACGGCTGAAAAACACTTGTGTCAATTTTAATTCAGGGGGATGAAGCATTGTATTGCATTGAGGCATAAGTCCAGGCCCCGCTTAAAAGCATTATGATGCAAGTCCAAAATGTCTGCTTGATCTTACTACTTAATGCCCATATGCCATTTTGGCGTAAGGCCCTTGGAACCATCAACTTTTCATCTGTATTTACAAAAAGTGTAAATAAATACCACTTTACACTTTCCTAAAATAGTGAAACTGGTATTTACACTTTTGGACGTGCGTTACAATGCTTCTTTACCGGCGATATGGCATTTACATACATACAAAACGGTGTAACCGTATGCATACGTTTAATAGAGCCATAAAATATTGAAAATCGCTCATAATTTTCAGTCTAACATTCTAGGTGCAGGTATTCCAAAAGAATAAAAATCCCGTGTTGAATGTGCAACCAACTGTTTAATTACTGGACTGTAGCTTTCGACGCTCCTTGGAAGTATGTTTTATGTTTTTTATGAGGTATACGAAAGTGGAGGCCATAGTGTGCGTCATTGAAGCTTGATAGTTAAGTATCCAGACTAGAATGAGGGATACTTTTAGAATAATAATAATTTTAAAAGAACTATGAATGAGTAGCATTAGAGATAAAATTCTAAATTATAAAGACAATAATGTAGTATGCCAGCCGTGATGTGTTTGTGTACCCATCAATTCATTTGTACATCCTTTTGCTGTCACAGAACAGAGGTAGCACAGCAAGTTAGAGGCAGAACGAAACTGACTAGTGATTCCATTAACTCGTAAGATCCTTTCAAGAAATAATCCCTTTGAATACGATGAATTATTGTGATTGTTGAGCACAATCTCAGCTCAGACTAATCATACGAAGAGTAAAATTGTAATCTTATTTTAATGCACCTAACTCGAATGGTAATACAATATGCGTGTCTTTAATGCAAACGGTTAAGCCTTTCAAGTTCGTAGAAACAAACGTCATCCATTACGAAATTTTAGGATACGACAAAAGATGATTTCATCCTGCAGCTTGCAGCTGATAACAAAAATTGTACACACACAACAGGGTTAAATAGTGCTCATTAACTTTATCGAAGTCTCATCATGTCATTCTAAGGTACTAACAAAACGAAAGCGACTCAACAGCACAATAACAACAATAATGTTATGAAGATGCATACCTATTAAATATTTTACTTAAACTGGAATATGCGAGACTGTAATCACTACTGTCAGTAATGTCCGACGAGAATCTTGAAAGAATGTGTGACTTCATTACGTGCGTTAACTTAACACGGAGTTTAAATTTTGATACAAATTATTCCATATTATTTACGGATGATGAGGGTTGATGCTTAATGAGGTTTTTCCATTATAAATACGACCTGGCTGCAGAAAAATCTTGTCACTATTGTTATAATCTTGTGCACAGTATTACTGGAGCGGTAGCCGGCGTTCCTTCCTAGAACTCGTTTCCGGTTTTGAATAAAATCAAGGTTTTAGAAAAACAACGGTTGAATATTTTTCGGATTTGGAATTTTAAGAAGAAAACCAGCCAAAATGAAAGGTTTAAATGTATCCTGGTTATCCTTCATGGCAACGATTGCCATGCTAAGTTTTTTGGTTACCGGGTCGCAAGCCGTGGAGGAGTATACAACGCTCAGGAATAAGGGGATTCACACTTTTCAGAATAGACATGATTCAGGGGTAAGCTACCCAATTAATTGCTCAATGCTCTTAAGAAATGTTTGCATTACTTATTGAATAAATTTTTCTTTTTTTTAAATACAGTTTTTGACAGCCATCAACGTGAGAACTCCAGCCTCTCCAATTGTCACTGACATTTGGAGAGACGCTGTCACTCAGAAATGGAGGGATGTGAGCGCTTGTAAGATTGAACAGATTTTCAAGTTAATTACGTACATCAAAAATCAGTAGCCCTTAAATTATATTATTACAAGTGTTTGTTCGTTCCTTTTTTTAAATGGAGCTCATTTTTCGCTATTATTAATTTATTTCTGTACTGATTTTTCCTTTTCGTGTTTTCGTCAAAATAGTGTTGGCAGTGGCGTATCAACTGAAACCTATATCGAATGAAGATAAGGTTATGGAATACGACTATAGAACAGGCATGGTTTACCAGGATGTGAGTTGAGCATTTTTTTTAATGCAGATACTTTATAATGGGGAATATTTGTATTCTGTTGTAAGTATAGGTGTAATGTTTTCTTATTTGTATTACTTAGAATGCTGGGCTGGGCATGGGGAACAGTCAATACTGGCAGTTCGTTTACGTGGGTCAGGGATTCCATTTAATCAAAAACTACAAGACAGGCGAATGTCTTCAATCATCAGGGTACAAATTTTCATTGTCAAGTCAGACGACCTCTTTTTTCTGTTGTATTAGCATTAGCCTTACAAGACTTAAGATGTACCTAGTACCTACATTAATTTATTGAGCGATTGAGTACGCCAAGCTTTCCTATTACCCTCCTGTCACGACCACATAATAATTATCAATAAAAATTAACATTTTTTAATATAATCATCTTTTAAGATTTAAGAATGAAGGGGTCTGTCTACAAAACAATCTTGAGTCTCTATCTCCTTTCTTAATTTATTACAGACTGGGCCAACCTGTGGGAGTGGCACCCTGTGCCTCTATTCCAAGACAACAATGGGCCGTCAAGATGATGTAAAAATTTGAAGCCTGCACTGATTACTGAAATGCGGTCTTTCCAGCAAATACTGTATATGTATGTACTATATATGCGTTGGTGGTTTATTGTAGGTTCCTTACTTACGTACAGTTCACATAATTTTCGTTCTAATTGTAATTTAATAATTATTATCGATGTAATTACTTATTTAACGTTTTTTTTGAGCATTTAAGCGCTCAACTTTGAGCGATCAACATCAATCATAAAAGGACCTACAGATAATGTTACATCTTTGAAAAAATTGCAATATTGTATTGTGAAATATAGACTTTTGTTATAATTTATGAATGTTTGAACGGCCTGGGATTATTTTAAAACTATGATCAAATAATAATGCTACCAGCAGAACAAGTTTTATAAAAATAAAATACATATATTATTGATCAATGGCTGACTGACTGACGTATGTCAAGGATCTTTTCCATAATTAATAATTGAATAAGGGAAGTACTTACATCTTTCAATTTCCATCCGTCATACGAATACATACTTAACCTATGTACAATTATCAGGTATCAGTTTAAAGTAAAAGCGAGACATCATGTCCACTTTTAAAACATGCAATTTTTTGTATGTATTTTACCATTTGATAAAGATGCCTGAAAATTGAAGCCTGGAACAATATTAATACAAATGGTAATACCACTCACCAGTACTTACGTATTATTCGCATCATAAGTCCATGCTTATCATATTTTTTGCATAAGTAATTATTATTTACCTATGTACCTTTTCAAATGGTGATGGAAGGAGGTCACGAATGGACGATAATAATTAAAAGACGTCGGTGATGGACAATGCCGATTCCTGTATCATATACCTACATGCAAGCACCGACCCGTCGCCTCTGTAATTAAATTTATCGACTGGGCCAACGGCCAACCTGTGGGAGAGTCAAGATGCAGGCGTGTACTATTCAGATATAATTATACAAACAACAATGTGATCTTTTGGATAGACTTAATCTACGATCAGCAATACTTCACGAACACACAAAATCACAAAATACACGCAGTTACGAAGGACCTATGAGCTATGTAGTAGTACATAATACGTATAGTACTCGGAGTTGCTGTGTCGTGAAAAATTAATACTGACTAAACAAAAGATGTCAAGATTTTCAATAAATTACAGATTACTGTGATTAATATTATTGTTTCTTACTGGTTTGTATCATCAAGTACACTTTTTTCGCACTAGGTATTCATTTTATTTATTTCGGGTGTTATTTTCTTTCTCGTAGTACATACGTAGGGTGAAATAGTTTTGTAAAATTTTAAAGAGTTATTCTACATAACTATTTAGCAGTCGTTAAATTAGGTACACTTTTAATTCTAAGATTAATTACTGTTCAAACTTTGGTAATGAACAAACAATTATTATTTAGGCATGCCATGCCAAGCTTTTTAATGCTACCAGTATAGCTCAACCTTAGAGCTGAGCACAATTTAAATAGTCAGTCCATATACTCCAGTCCAGTGACTGATTGACTGGCTTATGTGCGGGTAGAATACATACACGCAGTAATTAGGAAATGGCTAGACGAAGCCTTAACATGAAAGCGACAAAGTCCTTTATTACTTAAATCTTGAAACTACTTTGCTTAAGCTACTTTTAAAACGCGGCAGATTGCATGATAAAGATGGCTTTACAATATCTAAGTACTGGAAATTGAAGCCTGAAAAAATACACTGCAATTTGTATACGTAATGGGTGACTTACGTTGTTTATGGGATTTTGGTTATTTACATTTCCAAAGCTGTATGGTCAGGGTGGTGGTGGTGGTGGTGGTGATCACGAAAGGAAGATAATAATTAAAATACACACGACCGCTTGTCGTATCCTCTGTAATTAAAATTATCGACTGGGCCAACTTGTGGGAGAGTCAAAAGCCAAAGGATTATTGACAAGCGTTTAGATTCAGAGACAACAATGGTCCCCTATACTCTCTCTGAATACCAATAATCCCAAGCAGTCATGAATAGCATACTACTAGCACTTACAAGTACATACACATGAGTCATTTGTCGTAATAAACAAAAAAGCTGTAAGTTTATTAAATAATTAGCTACAGTTTGATTACTATTTTATGAATTTATTTATTTTCAAAAAATTTTTATGGGCATGAAAACGACATTTTGTATTCGTAATTTTTACATTATACTCTTTTTTTTTTCTTAATAGTACTTAATGGTACAATACTATTAGATACATCACTCACATTTGAATTTGAATAGATAATCGATACTCATAAAGGTACGTATATTTAAGGCTTGCATGTAGGTATTTAATAACCTTTGTTACGGACGTTTTATAATGCTTTGTGATGTCCAATGCTATGGTGTTTAGTTGATTCTGGCTGTTTATTTACAGCC
>JAQFZC010002689.1:0-21808 GCA_034695205.1 Dicyrtoma fusca
GAACGCATTGCAAAGTATTTAATCATTAATTTAAATATAAAAAATTATCAACTAGTAATTGTTGTAATTAGGATGTTTCTTTCGATGTCACTCGTTACTCGTTATCATATTCCTACAGACTATCAAGATGCTTTAATATTGTCAATTTTGTTAATTTATGATCCAGAAACTTTGAAAGTTGCGTAAAGACTGATAACTTTTTGCGGCTGTCCGAAGCGAGTTTGAGCAAAATCATTGGAAACGATGAAAACGATTGCGGCGAAATCAAAATTTTTGAAGAAGTGTACAGGTAGTTACAAAAAGCTGTATTTTTACAAGTAGACTGTTTTAATAAGCTACTAGTGATGTAATATTTTTAAATTAGTACCTAATTATGTGGATTTGTTTCTTACTTGATTTTAGATGGGCTTTACATCGATGCAATCAACTCGAAACAGAAGTGACGATGCCAAACATCCGTAAAATTCTTGGGAGCTGTTTGTTTCAAATTCGATTTCCTACCATGTCATCTGAAGAATTTCAAACAGTTTGCGAGAAACATATTCTAACTGACAAGGAAGTGTTGGACGTTCAAAACTACATTGGACTCAGCTCGGAAGAAAAGTAAGAGATCAAAATAAAATATCGTAAATAATTTTGTGTACTTTTCATAATTTTGAAATTAATTTTGTGTACTTTTCATAATTTTTAAATTAATTTTGTTTACCTAATTTTCCATATTATTAGAAATGAGTACATTGGACCTGTTCTTACATTCAACATTCAACCACGAACAAAGCTATTCAAAGGTTATACTCTGAATGTTAACACTGCCAGTACACATGTTCTGTTTACAAGCCCATATCCAAGTAGCGTGAAAGCGAGTAATTTCCATGAAGTCTGGTAACTGTCCTAATTAATATATAATTAAATAATTATATATATTTATATTATGTGTAGCTATATATTATATATAATTATATCTACATATATATATATATATAAATATTTATTTTTGTTGTATTATCGTGATTTTGAAGGATCAAGACGGATAAGAACATTCAACTTCATGGTCTTGGTTTTCTTGGTCCAGTCGAGAAGGACGCCTACTACGATGTCACTGTTAACATTGACAAAATGACTCATAATAAAGTAACTTTTTCCACTGGAAATGTGACAAAATCTGTGTTTGCCGGACGGGGTCAAATGATTCGCTTCATGTTCGACAATCCAATTTTAATCGAAGCGATTAGTCAATTTTGTTGGAGTAACGTTTACGTTATAAAGTTCACAATGAAGGTAATTAGTAATTGTTATAAACTGTTCCAGTTACAAAAAAAACTGCTAGGTGTAATTTTAGATGTTAAAATCAACAATAATTTTTACATTTATTTAAATAATGTAAGCTTACTTTTAAAACTGTGATACATTGATTCAAATTATGTCGTTTAATTGACTCTAGGGTCCAACTACTTATGAAAGAAAGGAGGGCCAGTGGTCCACGAGCAAGAAAGGTGGAACAACATTTAATATTAGGGGTGGAAGACTCTGGGCTGATTGGAGAACCGACAAACTAGCCGAGATTTTATTTAAAACGATGTATGAAGCTTGTACAATGAAATTTTTTTGAAAGTCTAATACAGCAAAGGTACTATATAAGAATTAATTCATGATTTATTGTATAATAATTAAGTCGAGACGGCATACCGTAATTGACAGGCAAATTGACCCGTCTCTGCTATAATATGTAGCTACATACACAACTGTATCATACAGAAACAATTTTAGGAATTATTACGATTCAGAAAAAAGTAGATACATGAACGGTTAAAGTTCAGTCTAATGAATTCATATTAACGATTGTTAAGTAAGTAATTACAGCTAAAAGTTTAATGATTACTAAATTCGATTTAAAACATTGATCTAGTTTTCTAACTTTACATAAAACCATGAATTTTCTGTTTAAGAATAATATACAGTAACAGTAATTACGAAATACATACACCATTGTAAAATCATAAGTGAAAAATAAATGAAATCAATAATATTTTTCTTCTGATCATTAATGAAAGTGGAGTGACTATTTATCGCACAAAACCATGACCTTCCTTGCTAGTAAAATGCTACGTTAAATGAATGACCTGAAATCTGTTTTTTACGCATCAGTTTTGGCTTTTGGCAGTTGTTCGTTTTGCCCCCACCAAGCTGTAGCTACTTTTTACCCCAGTCGAGTCGAATGCAGATGATATTTTTAAATATTTTTA
The DNA here is from genome assembly GCA_034695205.1 of Dicyrtoma fusca. Lineage (NCBI taxonomy): Eukaryota > Metazoa > Arthropoda > Collembola > Symphypleona > Dicyrtomidae > Dicyrtoma > Dicyrtoma fusca. Next base: position 2,244 of record JAQFZC010002689.1, read on the forward strand.
TTTAATCATAATAATTTTATTTTTTAGAAAGATTTTGTTGCACATGAATGACAGTAAGGATGTTAATAGTTACATGATCCCACTTTCATACTTCAGGCCATAGCTGGCCGCACTTAGAGAGTGGAAGGCGAGTTCCAACGTGTTTTGAGTGCGAGCAATGAGGGTGTGCGAATGCCAATATAGATCTATATTATTCGTGAACTCATGTTCACTGGTTAAATAAAATCTTATAAATATTTCCTAAATCATTTTGATGCGTTAGAGTGCATCATAGTGATACGGGAACAAGATGGGATCCAGATGAGTTTCTTCATAAGATAAGGAATTAACATGGGCTAAATGTAGACCTCATCATATTATGAGGAGGTCGGAACTCATCATAATGATGTGTTTATAAACTATTAAAATTGGTCCAACTTTTTCGCAAAATGATGTGGGTCCAGACTCCAGATCCAGAAATCCAGAATCCAGAATCTAGATCTAGATGGTTGTTGGTAGAGGGTAAGTATAATTTATATCTCCAGATGTTTTGAAAGTTAGGAATTGCGGGATTTTCAATTGTGCTATTCAAGCCATAGATGGCCAGCCCGAATGAGGGGAGAGCAGATCTCAGCCAAAAAACTTGCCTCAGGTGCCCCCCACCCCCCTCCTTAGGTGACGGCGAGGGTACAAATTCGGTATTAGTTTGAGGGGAGGGGAGAGGGCAAAAATATGTTGAGGGATTTTTTGAGGGGAAGGCGAGGGCACTCGTATGCCAGAATGGACTCATCACTCTTAAAAATAAAGTCAAGTCTTTGCCAAAAACTGTCTGCCTAGTCTAGTCAAGTCACATTTATTGGTATAGGACGACGATTACCTAGTCTAGTAATTTTACAGAATTCATGCAAAATCTTCTGAAAGGGCCAACTAGTTAATTATATGACCAGGCTAGGGCAACAGTGCTTAAAATATATGTAGTTTAGTGGGTCTCGTTCTAATGTAGCAGGAAAGTTTCAAGGGCAACTCCCAGTTGGAGTCTTTTTGCAATCCCAGTCATTTGTCATTGTGTAGCGGTTATGACTACATTGGGTCACTCATAAGCGTGAGCGCACTTGCGAATTTTTTATTCAAATTCGTAAGGAAAACCTAGTGCAAAAATATTTTGTGCGAATTTTCTGAGGGACGTTTGACGGCATAAACTCTGCGCGCTTGAGAGAAGGGGAGGCTGAGGGCACAATTCTTAGATATGTTCGTTTGAGGGGAGGGGGATCGAGTGCAAGTTAAATGGCCCTCTATGTTCAAGCTCTTTCTTCGTTTCGTCGCGAACGTAGTTATAATTTTCCCGTGTCGTATTATATACGTTTGGATTTAAGTAAAGCCGAACTAAAAGTAATTTAAACTTGTCTGTAATTACTTACTATTTACGCTATTAAGTACCAGCCAAAAGACTATTAAAGACCGAAGGAATTTTAATTATTACATAAGATAAGTTTTAAATACTTTATTAGGTGGGTTCGTGGTTTGCCTGTGGACTATATTTGTCTTTACATATGGCCTACCATTATCGCCCAAGAATCTGTCCTGAAAATATCATCTTTATCTTTACTTCAAATTATTTGCTAGTGCATCTTCAGAAACACAGGTTGAAGGTAAAGAAAGTTTTGAGTCAGATTTCACATATTATTTTTATTAAACCAGTTTGTCGTAAATGCATTCAATAGTAGTATAGTTCTTTTAATCATTAATTTAGCAGTCGTTTTAGTCAGTTTCAGAATGAAGCGAAGTTTTGTAGAGTGCGAGTCTTATATGGAGCAGCTGAAGAACAAGCGCCCCTGCGACGTGACCTTCGTTGTTGGGACAGAAAAGGAGCGCATCAGCTGCCATAAAATGTTTCTGGTTAATCGATCTCCCATTTTCGAAGTTATGTTTGCTGAGAGATGGTCAACTTCTAGTGGAGATGAAAAAGTTAGCGAAGTAGCTGATGATGATGTAAAAGCAAATCTAAATGTTCAAGAATTTGAACTGCCCGATGTTGATCCGAAAGTTTTTCAGATATTTCTGAAGGTGTGTTAATAACCTACTTAGTTAGTTTGCCTGCCTATCATCAATCATCTACGGATAATCGTCATTACCTTTAAAGCATCGGTTTAATCTATTGCTAGTATTATCTACTTCTGTTGAATCTTATATATAGCTTAGATTTTTAAATAACTATGACGAAGGACTTGCTAGACAGAAAATGTACGTAATTATTTAATTTTTTTGCAGTTCATGTATACGGGTGACCACATATATTTTGCTAACAATTCCCGAGCCGAAAATATCCTTTATTTGGCAGAGAAGTATGACGTAGCCACCTTGAAAAAGGAATGCGAGGACTTTTTTCGAATGAAAACCCGCTACCCTACCCAAGCCTTCAATATTCTTGAAATCGCCAAAAAATATAATTGCACTTCTTTGTTCAATGATACTGCCGAACGCCTTGCAAAGTATTTAATCATTAATTTAATAAAAAAATTTAATAAAACCGTTAATTTTAGTGGGTAGTATGTACTTGAACGATGTAGTTATTGTCAATTTTGTTGGTTTTTGATGCAGATACTTTGAACAGTGCGTGGAGAGGGAGTCTGATAGCTTCTTGCAGTTGTCTCAAGAAAATTTGAGCGAAATTATTGGAAACGATGAAAATTCATGTGGCGAATTCAAAATTTTTGAAGAAGTGTACAGGTAATTCCGATAAAGTTTATTTTCACAAAAGTAGATTGTAGTACTTAATCTACATGTGCATATAATTAGGTAAGTAAGGTTGTACTTTTCAAAGATACTTTTCTTACTTGATTTAAGATGGGCGTTACATCGATGCAATGAACTGGAAACAGAACTGACCCCGGGTAACCTCCGTAATGCTCTTGGGAGCTGTTTGTTTCAAATTCGATTCCCTACCATGTCACTTCAAGAATTTCAATGGGTTCATGAGATAAATATCCTAACTGGCAAGGAAGTGTGGGATGTTAGCAACTACATTGAGCTCAACTCGGAAGAAAAGTAAAGTATCTATCAAAATGAAATATCCTAAACAGTTTTGTGAAGTTTTTCAAAATGTTGACACTGTCAACTTGACAGTAATTTTTTTGGTTTATTTTTTTCATTAGAAATGAGTACACCGAGCCTGTTCTTTCATTCAAAACTCAACCACGAACCAAGCCTTTCAATGGTTTAACTCTGAATTTAATTAGGGGCAAGAAACCTGCTCAGTTCGTGGAACTTCCCGGTGATCCGGAAACAGGAGAATTGCGTGGAGTCTGGTAGCTTTCTTAATTCAGAATTCGTTTAGTAATTTGAATCGATCAAATTAAATATTTTCTGTTGTTTTACGATCTCGATTTTGTTTGTAGGTTTATCACGAATAGAAACATAAAACTTCATGGAATTGGTTTTCTTGGTCCAATGGAAAAGGACGCCTTCTACGATGTCTTTGTTAAAATTGACAAAATTAGTGACAATGAAGTAACTTTTCCTATTGAAAATACTAAAACTGTATTTGCCCGAAAGGGCCAAACGCTTCGCTTTATGTTTGATGAAACAGTCATAATGGAAAGGACGGGTTATGTCATAATTTTCGCACTGAAGGTAACTTTCATTAATTGCACGTTTTGCTTTAGTTAATGATTAATTTAAAATGAGTTTACAAAACACAAAAAGTAAATGCTAAAATATGGTTGTACTATGTAGTTCCTTCTTTTTTTAAAAATATTTTAAGCTTGCTTTTAAAACCATGATAATCACACTGATTCAAATTATGTGTTGTTAACTCTAGGGCCCTGCAACGAATACTCTTGAACGTCAATCGAGTGTCCGGTCTAGGTACAATAGAAGTGGTACAAAGTTTAGAATTGAACACCTTTGGACAAGCATTAAACTGGTAGAGATTTTATTTAAGAAGATGTAATGGGATCCTTACGAACGAATTTGTATTACATATTGGTGGTATGAATGAATGTATTAATATCTGCACGTAATGCAATTCGGTTGACTTATTTACTTTTAAAGAACTTTTGTGCCAGCTTTGAATTTTATTTTTCTACTTTTATCTACAATACGAAACTGTAAAGAATTTACAGAAATATTACAATTTAAAGGAAAAAGTAGATACCAAAATGTAAACGATTCAAGTTCAATTTACGAATGTTAAGCGATTGTTAAGTAAGGGATTAAAATAAATTGTTACGAATTACTGTTACTATAAAATGTTACTCAAGTTTACAAAGTTTACTTAAATCATCTCTTTCATATATAATTATATATATACATATATATATATATAGAATTAGTATTTGCATATTAGATAATTATATAAGTAATTATTAATTATGGAAATTGGTAATGTTTTCCTTCTGAATAATGTAATTACGTTAACAGCCTGTTCTGCAAAACATAATCTATGCACCTTCTTTGATAGTGAGTCAGTTAAAATATCGTACTTTGGACTTCAATTTTGATCGAAAGCTATGTTACTATAGTAACAACAACAATGTCACTGTTTTTAAAGCAGTTGCATACCGAAACCGACATGTATAACGTTTTCCATTCCGACATTAATTAATATAAATAATTACAATTAAAAGTAGGTAAAAATTCTTAAAAAACACTAAAGCTAATAATTCCTGCTTATAAACCTCCAGGTCCACAAATATTAAAAACTAGCAGTTTGACTGTTTTTTCATGAACTATAACTGTTGAGAAATGAAATTTTTGCACATAATTATAGGTTGCATCCGGCTTCGATTTAGGATTCAAGTTCCTGTCATATTCGTCGATGCAGACTTCAATTCAACTAGGAGCATTTGTGAGAGGGTAAAATGGATCAGTCAGGCCGAGTGGGCTTAAATCATGCACCGTGAGATCTTTCAGGGATAATTTTAGTAGCGATGTACTTGGTATGCATCGGGGATGGTTTTACCAACTGTATTTATGTAATTTGATCATGTGTTCACACATAATTTTTTATAATAAAAAGTGTACGTACCCCAAACTTAAAATACAATATCCGAATAATAAATTAAACTTCGCACTCAAACACACTAGCTCTAATATCTAATAATAGAAAAGGTGGTCAAGACCCACAATTTAAGTATTTAATGCGTTTTAAATATCCCAGGTTAAATTGGAGACCCAGGCTGAAAGGTCAAGACTGGGTGAAATGGTTGTGTTAAAGACCCCCGGGTTACACTTAAAGCTTTGCGACAGACCCCGGGCTCTAATAATAATAGAGAGCCGGGTTCTAATAAACCGGATTTGATTTGAAGCTTGAAGGTATATTTATTTTTGTACAAACTTCTGTCGACACAGTATTAAATTAAATCAAACGCACTCAATTAAATATAACCATTCGACCATCACTGGTACATCCGTGTAGTATTCTGAACCTGTTTACCCTTCACATAGCAGGCACTAAATAAATACGCCATCAATACGTTTTGTTGAAAAGCCCGCTTCGGTTCGCTCATGTTTCGTTCACTGCACTGGTTCGGGGCTGTCCATAAATGACGTTTGCAAACGACGGTAGGTAGGGGGTTGGACCTTCCATTTAAGCTTATGTTAAAAAATGCAAACTTTTGGGGGAGGGGGGAGAAAATTTCAGAAAAATGCAAACGTCATTTATGGACAGCCCCATAGGTATAGCCAGGGAAAAAATATGCGCTTATAGGGGAAATTCAATAGACTGTATTTTTCAGAGCATATTGCATTTTAAAAGCTATTAAAAAATTGGAAAGTTTTACAGTTGTTTCGACGTACATAGTTTGTGTTTGAAAGGTCCAATCTGGTTTCTATTGATGAAGGAATTTTTAAGTTTTAGTTTTAATCAAAAACTTTATGTGAGAATGCGTTCGTGCTCTGTCCCGTTATTTCTGTATGTTTGTCTGTCTTTACTTGAGTGTCCAGCTACTGTATTTCCTTTACTGTACAGTACAGTTCAGTGGTAGAATTGTAAAATGTAATTTGTTGTATTGTATTGTTTGTGATCAAGATAAAGAGATCCAGTTTTTTTGCGTCTCTTCGTCTTTTTCTTAAAAATTGCCAAAAAAATGAAGTTGGCTATCATCTGCTGTATAATCTGTAAAGGCTTCTTGTTAATGTGAACCGTTACGTTTTCTTACTGGGCTTCCTTATGGCATCGGCATGGCTTTCGGACGTTTGGGCGGACCGACGGAAGGAAGAAGGAAGGAATATAAGGAGATATACCTATAGGCTACAGGTTATACTGGGCTATATAGTAGAGGTAGATATAGATAAACACAGCTATGACTATATAGTGGACATGGGCTATCGCTTTGGGAGCCTGGTAAATATGACGTCAAACACCCATTTTAGGTCAGATTATTTACTTTCAAAGAGCTCTGTATGTTTAAAGACGGCTACGTAATCGCAAGCGAGAAAATACGTAGTGTTTTAAAAAGGTGCCAAACTTTGTATTTATGCTTTTTACACACAGGTAAAACGTGATTATGGTAGTTTTAAAAATTGCGTTTTTGCAATAAAATGTTTAAAAACAAGCATAACACAATGTGATAACGAGTTATTTTGAAAAGTTGCAAAATGTGATGTTTCACTCTGTCAAAAAAGGCAAAATATAGAATCAACATTTTGAAACGATGTAAAATGTGGTTCTGCACTGTTTTAGAAATGGCAAAACTGGGTATCAACAATTTGAAACGGTGTAAACCATGATGTTACACTTTTTCAAACAAGGCAAAGTGCTATAAATAATAGCATTTTGAAAAGCTGTAAAACACACCATCATACGTTTTCAAAAAAGGCAAAATACTATGAATAGTAGCATTTTGAAAAGCTTTAAAACACGCCACTACACGTTTTTAAAAAAGGCAAAATGCGGTGCATAATAGCATTTTGAAAAAGCGTCAAAAACGCTACTGCACGTTTTCAAAAAGAGCAAAATACTATGATTAGCAACATTTTGAAATGGTGTAAAACACGCTACAACTTTTTTCAAAAAAGGCAAAATGATATAAATAATAGCATTTTGAAAAGTAGTAAAACACACTACTACACTTTTTCAAAAAAGGAAAAATGCTATGAATAACAGCATTTTGAAAAGTTGTAAAAGACGCTACTAGACTTTTTCAAAAAAGGCAAAACTGGGCATTAACTTCTGTGCAACATACATGCGTATTTTTAGAACACTACATTTACTATTTTTACATAATCGTAAAAGTGCAAAGCCCCTAGCTACCTAAACAGTAGCAGCTAATAAAGCTATAGCATTGCACTGGCACTGGCAACAGATGAACGGTACTGTCTGCAATAAAAGGGGAGGGTAGCTATTTAAGTACAGCCAAAAGTCTGACAGACACATTTCTTTTCCTCTCGGTTTCTTTTCTTTGAACAGATAGGGATGGATACCCCAACATCCTTTTTAAAAAAGTGTAAATACAAGAATACAAAAAAAAACTGTCCGGCATTCCTCATTGGCTCCGCACCCTTCTTACCGTCCGCCCAGGTAGACACTTCTTCACACACACTGTATTCTTTCTTAATAATATTCCCTATGAAGATGCATATAGCCTATGCCTATAGCCTGTATAGCTATACCCATCCATCTATATAGCCAGGGCATGTTTCCTTAAATAAAATTCCTTATGGGAACCAATGCAATGCCGTGGACTGGGAACTTCTTTTCAAGGTGTAAAGTAAAGAAGTTGTGGCACTCACGGAGAAAAGTTTTAATGAATTTTTCAATTTTGGATCTGCTAACCAGCTTGAGCCGTTTCTTCATCCCATGTGGTCGGTTTGTTGCGGCGGTCTTAGTGAATTTTATTTAAACGCAATTCTTCTGAAGGTTGCCGATTTATTTTTATTTTTATTTTTACATTTTTTTTTTGATTTTTTCAATTGATTTTTTTAAAATACAATAATTCTATCGATTACTGTGTGCCACTAGTTACTATGTAGTAAGTGCTTCCCTACTCATAGCAACAACTCAACTGGACTGCTAGGCTTTCAATTCTTTTTATAATTTTTTTTATTGATTTATCCATCAATGGTGTCAAAACATTTTTGGACTTTAAACTATCGACTGTGTTATTTACTATTTAATTTTATAGTGCTGTGCTCATTTTAACGTTAAGCAACTGGGAAACCATGGAAAGAATGCTGAACAACAGTGCTTTTTACTAGAAATTAACAGTTTTAAAAGCATTGACAACCAACTGAGACTTTCAAAAAGATTAAAGCAAGAAATTAACAGTTTTTAAAAGACACAAAACAGGAAATCAACACTTTTAAAAAGACACGAAACAAGAAATGGACATTTTTAAAAAGGTCTCAACAATAAATTAGCATTTTCAAAAAGACACAAAACAAGGAATCAACTAGTAGACGCAAAACAAGAAATTAACACTTCCAAAAAGGTCTCAACAATAAATTTACATTTTTAAAAAGACACAAAAACAAGAAATTAACCCTTTTTTCAAAAATATATAAAATAAGACAATAACGCTTTCAAAAAGACGCAAAACAAGAAATTAACACTTTCAAAAAGGTCAAAACAAAAGGTATTACCATTTTAAAAAAGATCCAGAACAAGAAATTAACACTCAAAAAGTTGTAAAACTAGAAATAGTACCGTTTCGAAAAGGTTAAGATTAAAACTAAAGAAGCAAAGCTGGATTTAAAATACAAAAATATTAGTGAATAGTGTACGTGTGCCTACTGCAATACAAGCTAAACTCGAATGAAATAAGTTGTGCAAAAATAAATGCAAATTACAAATAAATTCAAAATTGCAAATCAAGGATAAATCGAAATCAAGGAAGCCAATCAAATTAAATAATTTAATAACAAATAATTTCAACACTGCACTGAAAATCAAGGATAAACCAAGGAAGCCAATCCAATTAAATAATTTCTCGTCGATTTTGAAGTTAATAATTAAGCAATAAACCAAGAGCTAAAGTCAAGAAAAGAATACAAATTAAATTTTAAAAAAAATAAATTAATAAAGATGTACTTCATGACACAGCCTCCGCCCGTCGTGTCTTCCTCAATGTCGATGACGATGTCAGCTGCCGTCCCTCCACACAGTCACCATCCTCATCATCATCCCATGAACATGAATCTGCAGATGAATCCCATGAATATGAATCCCATGAATCATCCGCATCATCCCATGAACATCAGCAGTCAGGTGCAGGTAAGAAGTTACACAACTGCCAATTATTCCTTCTTTTAACCACTGTAATTTGCACCAATTACTAAGGCCCATTTCTCCATTCATTACCATAACCATCACCATAACTATAACTATAGCAATTGCCATAGTAACCGAGCATTGTAATAAGCATAACTACTGGCTTTGTTTTCAGATGTGGGCTTTGCCCATGCTTCATTTAAATGCACAGCATTTTGTCTTTTTTTGCCTTTGGGCTTTAATGGCCATTTTTTCTCCATACAATTGTGCTAACCATCACTATTATTTTATTATTTTAATCGACCATTTTTTTACGCATTTCCAGGCAGTATTTTGCACATTTGCTAAATTTTGCCTATGGCAATGCTAAACGATCTGCATTTTTTTTGTTCATCTGTCACGTGCGGGTTATTAGCATATATACTGTATTATACACTTGACTGAAGTTGAATACTAATTTGCAATTTTATTTGCACTTCTGTATTTATAAACGATTCAAATTAAAGACACGATTCCAGCAGGCAAAGCGTCTGCTGGGCTTATACAACTGGGACTTTAACCTATTCGGAAGGAACTGCAAAGCCATCAGCCTTGGAAAGAATGCTTTGTAGATGTGTTTATTCTACAATGAACGTTTTCAAAATGGTCAAAACACGAAATTAGCATTTTCAAAAAAGGTCAAAACACGAAATTAGATTTTTTAAAAAGGTCAAAACAAGAAATTACCATTTTAAAAAAGATGTAAAACAAGAAATCAACACTTTTAAAAAGGTCAAAACACGAAACTAGCATTTTCAAAATGGTCAAAACACGAAATTAGGATTTTCAAAAAGGTCAAAACATGATATTAACGTTTTCAAAAAAAGTCAATACACAAAATTAGCGTTTTCAAAAAAGGTCAAAACAAGGAATTACCATTTTCAAAAACACGCAAAACTAGTAACTAACACTTTTTGAAAAGGTCAAAACACGAAATTAGAGTTTTTAAAAATGTCAAAACTAGTAACAAACAATTTTAAAAAAGGTCAAAACTAGAAATTAACGTTTTTAAAAAGGTCAAAACATGAAACCAGCATTTTCAAAAAAAATCAAAACTAGTAACTAACACTTTTTGAAAAGGTCAAAACAAGAAATTGGTGTTATCAAAGAGATGTAAAAATGTATGTATTACCGCACAGCTTCGAAAAGGTAAGCTGGCTTAGCTGGCTATATAGATGGATATATACTATATAGCAAAATGGCTATACTGTATAGCAATCACCCATAGACGGATATAGGCTACAGTGCATAGTGTAAGTTTGGGTTGGAGAGTGTCTGCTAATTAGTAATGACCATCGTTACTGTCATGAACTGTTCTCCAAGTGTCCATTAGAAATTCCCACTGTGACCCTTTCGTACGATTTTGAGATTTTAGGAAATTTCTAAAAGCTTCAGTACGGCCGTTAAAAGGCCTTTCATTTCATAGCCTACATTTCGCATTTCGCCATTCTCTTCCCTTATCTTCCAATTCACATTTAAATTTGTAATGCTCCAAAATCTACGACTTTCCAAATGGGTCCAGATTGGGAATTTTGAATTTGCAAATAATGGCCAAATACCTACAACTCGGAGATGCGGATTGTAGTCTGTATTCTGTATCTGTATTAAATGTCCCAGCAAAGTCATCATCTCTAATTCAAGCTAAATAATGGGCCTTCGTGTACCTTCAGCAATTCCCGTAAATCTAGGATTATGGACCAACACAGGGATCAAGAATAGATACATACGTAGATTGTAGCCTACTTTCACTTTTTATGGAGGTAGTATGCGTATTGTACAATGTACCTTACAATTTTTAGATAGTACAATTTTTTTGAAGGGAACTATTTTAAACTGTGAAAGAATTTTGTTTCTTAACTTTCGCTGAACTTTCTACGAAAGTGTGGTTTGAAAACCACAATTTTTAAAGACTTTTTTAACCTTTACGAAACGGTAATTATTACCGTTTCGTAAGGTACCGTAAGGTTAAAATATTACCGGGTGATAAATATAATAGATTTACATCTTTTTGAAAATGGTAATTGTCCGTGTGGTCCTTTTTAAAAAGTGAATTGACAGTTTTGACGCGTTTTTAAGAAAGCTAGTTACTAGTTTTGAAGGTTTTGAAAATGGGGATTTCTAGTTTTGACCTTTTTGAAAGTGTTAGTTACTCGTTTTTACTATTTTTTAAAATGCTAATTTCTAGTTTTGGCGTTTTTGAAAGCGTTAGTTACTAGTTTTTACTATTTTTTAAAATGCTAATTTCTAGTTTTGGCGTTTTTGAAAGCGTTAGTTACTAGTTTTGACTACTTTTTTAAAATGCTAATTTCTAGTTTTGACGTTTTTGAAACTCTTAGTAATAAGCTTGGAATGTTTGACCGTTCTAAAAATGTTGATTATTGTAGATTTGATTGCGTTTTAAAAAAGTTAATTTGAAGAAAACACAATTTTGCAAAGTGTTCTTTCCATAGTTTTCCAGTTTTCAATTGGTTACATCCATCAATTTCTTTCATAAAAAATCTGTTTTTTTCAAAAACCAACGTGTATGTAATAATTTTTTTAAAATCTAAAAGATTACAAAACAAAACACTTTCATTTATGTAGCAACGGCCGCCTTTTTATTGGAAGCAGTTCTACGTACAGATGCTGTATTCTCCTTACAAGCACGAAGCAGCGCCTTTTTTATGTCTAAAATTGTAATGTGTAATATTATATAGTAAGCCTATATACGGTCAACACTCTATATAGTACTATATAGCACAATGCTATAGGCAAGAAAAGTAACTGTATAGAAAGTGTCTAATGATAAGTTTGGAAATATTTAAATTGAATCTTTTGCTTTATGAGCCATGACACTGGTGACATAAAGGATGGCTTTCTCCTATGAAAAACACATTTCCTATATAAATAAATACCTACACCCTCACTCTATACTGTCTATACCCCTATAGCACCATATAGCAGCCTCTCTCACAGTATATCCCGTAGATTTTAAATCCTCCTTTCGACTTTCGACACATCCGGCCCTAAATTGAATCTCACAAGACACACACACACCCAAGTCTCAAAAGGTTTTCGGGGAAAACTTTCCAGTCAAAGTAGAAAGTAATGGAAACTCTTGCTCAAAACTTCAAAGTAGTTTCTAAAGTACCGGTGCTGGCTATACCCTATAGCTAGAGACCCTAGACATACTCCTATATTTATAAGGCTATTAAATTTCACAGCAAGGCCTTAGTCATAGTCATAATTACTGAGACTTGGATAGACTTGAATACTTTCCATGGAATAAATGGAAAGAGTTTGTCAAGTCTCAAATCTAAGGAGATGGAAGCGACGGACAAAATGAGAAAAGGAAACAAACGTCGAGGCTTTCCTTTTGAGGGAAATTTGTTCCCTTCTCCTTTCATTTCCTTCCCTCCCTCCATTTTCATGGGTAAAAGTTTTGAAGCTGCGTCGCAAGGGCATGAATCAAGTTTCCATGGAAACTTGAAAGGAATCGGGGAAAGTAGATGGGTGAGTAAAGGAAAAGGAAAGGACAGTATCTCTAGGTACAAGTATGTACCTAAGGATGTATGGGTAGCTTCTTCTAAATGTAAAATACTTGGAGCTCAAAATCTGAATCTGAGATTACTTATAGTATATAGCTTCGTATAATTATAATTATATAGACGCTATATAGTATATATCCGGTGGTATAGGGAAGGGAATTCAAGACAACAAATACTTCGAAAACTTTGAAAATTGAAAAGATAAGCTTGTAAAAATAGTTTTAAAACAGCGGAGATTTTTTTCCTTAATAAAAAGAATAATCGCAACCGAGAAATCTTGGAAAAAATGCTTTACGAAAGGGTTTGATAAAAATTAACTTTTTCAAAAGGGTCAAAACTAGAAATAACATTTTTAAAACCACTCAAAAACAGTAACTAAGATGTTCAAAAAGGTCAAGACAATAAATACGCACCTTCAAAAAGGTCAAAACAAGAAACTAACTCTTTCAAAAAAGGTCAAAACAAGAAACTAACTCTTTCAAAAAAGGTCAAAACAATGAATTAGCACTTTAAAAAAGGTCAAAACAAGAAACTAACTCTTTCAAAAAAGGTCAAAACAATGAATTAGCACTTAAAAAAGGTCAAAACACGAAACTAACTCTTTCAAAAAAGGTCAAAACAATGGATTAGCACCTTAAAAAAGGTCAAAACAATGAATAAAAGCCGTTTCAAAAATGTCAAAAACAACAAACTACCTCTTTCAAAAAAGGTCAAAACAATAATTGAGCACTTTGAAAAAGTTCAAAACAAGAAACTTACACTTTCAAAAAGATGTAAAACAACAAATCGACGCTTTCAAAAGGGTCAAAACAATAAATTAACAATTTCAAAAAGGTGTAAAATTAGATATAGTACCGTTGTGAAAAAGTTAAACAGTTTTACAGATTTTTTAAAGAAGCAAACATAGATGGTTTTACACTGCACTGTTTGAAAAACAGTCGTTTAAAAATTGCATAATGCGAGATACAGTATATAGGCTATACCTGGTACCGAGTGCCTATAGCCTATATAGTAACGGCTATAGGCTATACCCAACAAATCTGTACCTAAGCCAAGTAAAGCCAAGCCCCGACGCTCAAACTGTCTCTTGCATAATAAATTTATAAATGGAGATATAAAATCCAGATATCGTTAGAAAAGGACGAATACGAAAACGAATTACGAATCTCAAGCTTTCACTATACTATATAGGGCGGCTATACTATATAGCTATAGCTATATAGCCGGGGAAAGTTTTGGTTACTTTTGCTATGAGAACGTTAGATTTCTCTTTCTCTTTCTCTTGCGTGAAAGTTCTCCTGCTGCTGGTTTGCCTTTGCTTGGTTTTTGCTTGTGGGAAACTGCCTTGTCTAGTCCTTGTCTTGAAATTTTGCATATTTAATTTCCCCAGCGTTTTTCACTAGGGGCTGAGCTTCACTTGAGACTCAAATCCAATGCTGTCTGCCTGCCGTAGAAATGGAAATGGAAATGGAAGTAGCGAAATATGTACGGCATTATTTAGGATAAGGAAACGAGCTTTCTCCACCACTGTCTACAGATTCAATCTACAAGCACTACCAAAGCTACCTACTCACTTATTATGCACAACTTTGTGGCTTTTTCTCATCGTCAAAATCCAAAATCCGAATACAAATCCAAAGCCCAGGGAGTTTCCACTGTCTACGGGAAACTTTCTCTTTTCTATTAAAATTTCCTTTACTTTCCCTTCAACTTCCAAAGTTTGCCGTCAATTTTTATTAATTTTTTAAAAACAGCAATACAACTTTCACCTGCGTACTTTCTCCTTTAAGGACCTTGCAACCAATGCAATGCAATGCTTTCACTATCAACTATATGGAAAGAATGCTTTACAAAAGTTTTTATTCTACAAGTTAACGGTCAATTAATTATCAAAACGATCAAAACTGGAAATCAACACTTCCAAAAACGGTCACAAATGGGAATAACACTTTTAAACAGATCAAAACAGGAAATCACCATTTTCAAAAATGGTCAAAATTAATAATTAACATTTTCAAAAATACTCAAACTTAGTGAATAACACTTTTAAAAAAAGGTTAAAACAGGATATTAACACTTTTAAAAAAAGGTTAAAACAGGAAATTGACACTTTTAAAAAAAGGTCAAAATATGAAATTAATACTAAATGGTCAAAACTATGTAGGAATTAACATTCAGAAGGTACGAAAATAAAAAAATTAACATTTTCAAAAACATTTAAAACTAGTATACAGCATTTTCAAGAAGGAAATTATCATTTTTAAAATTGCGTCAACACGAGTTAATAGCTCTTTACAAAAAGGTCAAAACAAGAAATTAACATTTTCAAAAACTTAACAAACGAAGTAGAAACATTACTGTTTCGAAAAGAATAAAATTCATGAAAGTTTTGTGTTCGTTTTATACTCCAGTTCGTTTCTTATTTCCATCACAGTTGTGGTTCTTTTAAGGCAAGAAATTTCCCATTTTGAGCGAAAACTTTAATGAAACTTCCACCCCAGCAAGCTTTATTGTCTCAAGTAAGTTTCGAGTCTAAATTGTAAATTATTATTCCTTTTCCTTTCCGTTGACAGATCCGGCCTCTTGAGTCAAAATCCGAATTTGAATGTGACTGTGAATTCAAATGGGATCCGGAATTTGAATTTTAATCCGAAAGTGAAATTCCTTCATTTAAATGGGAATGGGAATCCTGTCCAGACAGACTTTACCGGATTTTCAATTTTCATTCTCATTTTATATGCCAACACTTCCAAGGAAGAATAACATGACGGCGGGTGTGAAAGTGAAAGCATTATAGGCACTATGTAGCTGTGCTATATTGGCTATACTGGCTATAGGGTATAGACTATATGCTATACTTTCACTTTCACAATACTTGTGTCAATATTTTAAATGAAATGACTTGAGCAGTAGTTGTACAAAGTCTACAGATTTTGTATCGTGTATTCTAGTGCAGTGGGCTTTGCTTGTGTATTTTCACACTGGATTTTGAAACAGTGGCTTCGACCGGAGCGTCTTTACTTACTTGAACGTCTGCTTCTGAAATAGAATGTAAATCTAAATCTCAATCTATTGAAAATGCCTCGGCTTTTCCCTTTTGTTTCTAAAATTCAACGCCATACCATTTATTTTACTATACCACAATAGTATACTACATGTAGATGCCTATATTACAAAATTACAATACATTTCGTGTCGAAGATTTCTAATTTCCATCCGTTCAAATTAAAACGAAAGCCGCAGTGACTGCTAGAGCCCAAACCAAAACCAACAAAACACCATAAGAACAAGAACAGACGAGGATTTGAAATGAAATTTAAATTTTATAATACAAATATATAGTCGATATACGTAGGTGTATGGTTTATATAGGTATATAGTCTATAGAGGGGTGTGTCAAATATGAAGTGATAGAATTTGATTTTTTAAATACTTAAGTATTATATTTTGCACTTTTTAAAACGAAGGGATTTATGGGGTTTAGGTTGTTCTGAAAAGGGGCGTTTTATATTTTTGCACTTTTTGAATCGTCATTTTTGTGTTTGGCTTTTTCAGAAAAGGCACGTTTTAATGTTTTTGTACTTTTTGAATCGTCATTTTTGTGTTTAGCTTGTTTGGAAAAGAGCAATTTTATGTTTTTGTGCTTTTTAAATCGTCATTTTTGTGGCTAGCTTGTTTTTGCACTTTTTGAATTGTCATTTTTGTGTTTTGCTTGCTTTGAAAAGAGACATTTTATGATTTTACACTTTTTGAATTCTCATTGTTGTGTTTGGCTTTTTCAGAAAAGGCACGTTTTCATGTTTTTGCACTTTTTGAATCGTCATTTTTGTGTTTAGCTAGTTTTGAAAAGAGGAACTTTATGATTTTACACTTTTTGAATCGTCATTGTTGTGTTTGGCTTTTTCAGAAAAGGCACATTTTCATGTTTTTGCTTTTTGTGAATCGTCATTTTTGTGCTTAGCTTGTTTTGAAAAGAGGCATTTTGTGTTTTTCTACTTTTTAAAGTGTAATTTATGTGCTTTGCTTGTTTTAAAGATGCAAATTTTACATTTTAGCTCATTTAAAATCGTAATTTATGTGTTTGGCTCCTTTTAAAAAGATGCATATTATGGTTTTTTACTTTTTTCAAAATATTGCTCTTAAATAATTGTCTGCGTTCTTAAAAGGCTTTCTTTAACATTTAGCTAAAAAGACGGCGTCATATTTGGAAGCCCCACATCTTTGTAATTTTACAGACATTCAACAGAGCTACAGTCCAATGGAAATATGCATAGAATTATTTCGTAAACTTGTTCGTAGAATAAATAATTGACTGACTGACTAGTCAGATTTGCTCTAGAAATTATCATTTATGAATTTATTGTGAATGTTATGGTTTTGGCTCTGATTTTCTGATTTTGATTTTGAATCTCCAGGCCCAAGCCATAGAAATCGAAATGTCATTTCTGATTGCAATTTATTGTGTGTGTAAGGGACGGCGCTCACCTGGTGAGGCAAAAACTTATTAGCAATCAAAAATATACACATATACGCTCGCATTGCCTTGGATTTCATGAAAATGTTTAAATTTCTACAAATTTTGTGACGTAATTTTGATTTAGAATTTAATTTTGAATTTCTAGTTATTTTCTGTTATGTTTTGTGCTAGTTTCCTTGTTTCTTTAGTCCTTTGCAATTGCCACTTTACTTTGTTATTGTGTGGGTAGATTAACGCCAGAGAAATACAAGAAACGCCCATTTTTTTTAGTTTGTAGCTTATATCGTGGCCATGGTACAGATCAGGTTCAAGATAAGATCGTATACAAAGTCTATATATTATTTAGACCCTTTATACTCCAATAACTCCAACTTTGTCTGCTTTTGCTTTTGATATTTGAATAATATTAATGTGTGTCTAGAGACTACTTCTTGTTGCTCATTAGCCTCAGTTAAGTCCGTCGGAAAGATCCTCTTTCTCAAAGTTTGGGGTTTTAGGGCGCCTGATTGTATCTTTTATCAGTATTTGTACAGATGCATGGGCTTCTCTATTAAATTGTACGAGGATTTAAGGGCCTCACAAATATTACGTCATGCAATATGTACAAATCGAGACGTAATGAGTCATTTTCATTTACAAAAAATGTCAAAAAATAAATGTACAGGAATGATGATCACGAAATGGGAAAACAACAGCAGCATAATAGCAGCATTTTAAAAAGTTGTAAAACATGATATTACACCTTTTCAAAAGAGGCAAGACGTGAAAACAGTGTTTTAAAAAGTTGTAAAACACTAAATTACACATTTTCAAAAAAGGCAGAAAATTACAGAATGTGAACACAACATTTTCAAAAGCTGTAAAACAACTAATTAAACCTTTTCAAAAGAGCCAGAACCTGAAAACAAAGTTTTAAAAAACTGTAAAACATGATATTTTACCTTTTCAAAAAAGGCAGAACCTGAAAGCAACATTTTGAAAAGTTGTGAAACACTAAATTACACCCTTTCAAAAAAGCCAGAACCTGAAAGCAACCTTGTAAAACGTTGTAAAACAATAAATCACACCTTTTTAAAAAATGGCGCATTGTGAGAATAACAACTATGTTTGTAATGTTTATTTTAAAAATCTGCAAAAAAACAAACACCGCACCGTGTACCGTTTACGTTTACCAATAATTCTACACCGTCATTGTTGCAAAGCCCTACAACAAACAGTTCTTATTACTTATTAAGGCTTTAATATGCCCATATAACTAAATACATAACTAATAAGCTTCTTACTGGTGCTATTGTACCGATAATTGGCAATCCAACCTCCAACCCTTCCTTCCTGGCCTCCATTTTAAATTGCTATACGCCGTCTGCCATATGTACCTACCTTCGTCGTACTTGATGTATATAAATTTTTAATTCGAATATAACTAGCCTAACATACATACATATTATACCAGTAGCTATAGTAGCTATAGATATAGTAAAACTGCAAAGTATTATGTATTTTGTATTTTGCTGGCCAGCCATCTTATACTATTTCAAAGTTTGTTCAGTAAATTTTATTGTAATTGCCAGTGCCAGGGCGGGAGCCTATAAGCACCAGCAGCAGCGGATGTACGTATATACTGCCTATAGCTGTACATATAGCTACACCTATAGCTATAGTACACTATACAGTGGTACGTGTTATAGATACCTAAGTAGTAGTAAGGATGCATCATCCTTCAGTTGTACACAGTTTCAGTGGGAATTGAGACCGAGATCGTTACTATGTAATTAATTATTATATTGTATAAATGTATAGAAAATAATGCTTATAGGTATAGCAGTGACACAGTCTATATAATTACGACACTATATAGACACCAGCTAATGTTAATGTTAAAGATGTTGGTCAAAGGAAGCTCTCAATTACACTTATGCACTCTGCAATTAAATAAAATATGAAGCATGCAACCGTCCGTCCACCGTCTCTGAGTGAAAATGTTTCTTAATGTAGCTAGAGAGGCTATATATATATATAGCTATAGTTGCTATATAGTATATATATTCTAGCTTCCACAACTTGCATTATAAATACACTATAAAAAATTAATGTCAAATATATATCCAGGCCTCCCACAAAATAAATAAATACTCTGTACTAACAAATGCAAACTTGCTTAAATATTAATTACCTATGGTCTATATAGCTATAGTTATTGCATTACATAACGGAAGCCCTTTATTATTTTTAATTAATGAATTCCGTTTTGCCCTGCCTGTCCCTTTCAAAGGAGCCATAAAAGGGAAAAACGAAAACAAAAACAGGGCCCAATTTAAATTTCCCACAATTATTC
>JAQFZC010002690.1:0-21805 GCA_034695205.1 Dicyrtoma fusca
GCCTCTACTATACCTACTCACCAAATTTCGTCCAATTTCGAAGACCTAAGTTTTTTTTTTGTAGAAATGGGATTTTCACTCTATAACTCTATACATTTTTAAAAATTATATTTTTCTATTACGCAATGTATTATATTACGTTTTTTATTCAATCCAATATCACTCACTTGCACAAGTTTAGCGCAAAGCTTGTTTAGCTAATATCTGAAAAATAAATTTAAAGCCGCCGTGTTAGGAATTGAAACTCAAGTTGAAAAGTAGGTATTGGTCAAAAGACTGTTCTACCTACCCAGCACTGGAATCTGTGTTATTTTAAAATATATTCCTGTATCTGTATAATGTTATCTGCGTCATATTTCTCCACCCTGTTCTTATATTGTGCTGTTTCATAACTCCCTACCAATATATATAGTTGTATGCCAAGTTATACATATTTGTAAATGTAACTAAAAATGTAGGTAACATAAATGGCAATGACAATTTTTGTTACCTAGTATTATTTCTATTTTTTTCGTAAATTCATTATTATTACAAAAATGTATGACTTACCAACAGAAACTCCTACGTCTGACTGGATTACGTTTGGGTTATTAAGAAATATTAGCCGCCGCGAGAAATCCCCGGAATCCCCAAGAACGTCCTCCACAACAAAATCTCCAGAAAATTCGGACTTGCCACTGTATCGAATAACTCGAGTGCCCACGTTATTGGAGATAGTCATTACTGGAGCCTAAAAAGACCAAATTCATCAATGAATTATGTAATTCAGAATTCAGTTGTATTCGATGTTAGTATCTTAATTTTAATAAATACCTACCCAAATTGAGTTAAACTAGTGTAGTCATTTTTTTAAAAACAAATCACAGGAGTGCCAGTGACAGCAGTACAAGTACTATGTACGCCGGGTTAACCGATATTCAAGGGTCGACAGTAAAGGCTTACCACAGCTACAGTAATGAACTTCAGCCTCAACACTTAAGTAATTCACCTCCACAGCTAGAACAAACCCTTTTTCCAATTCCAATTACTAATTCAGAATCTGACGCAAGTCAAAAGTACCACGCTCCCAGCCGTACTGTGAATGCACAGATGGTTCAAAATATTCTAAATACATGCTTCTGTGACGATAACCCACTTCATCAGATACGAAGCACGGACAGTTTGAACTTGATCCCTCAGGCCAGAAGCTCCACTACCTTCAACACAACTCGAAGTTGTACTACTACCGACACTTCCACTTCCGGTAAGACAAGAAGCTGTAATCTTGAACCGTATAATACAAGCGTAAGCAGTGAACACTCAATTGGTTTAAGCAAAAATCATCTGGGTCACCAGTCAAAGAGCACCAGTACTGAGGAGTTACAATATGACCCAGAAAGCACAGCGGCAACAATTTTTGAACTAAGGTTAGAAGATAGACAACGCATAGCATCTCTAATTTCTGAACTTGCCAATGCTCAAGAGCAAGTGAAGCTTCTAGAATCCCGTATTAAACGTGAGCGGGGTGGCTTCCGTCAATATAACGATAATCACCTAAACCAAATCCAACTCCTCAGCAACAAGTCCAAGTTTCTGCTAGCTCAGAACGCATCCAGAATGAATGCCACCGGAAACTTAGGCATCCAACGAGACGGTAAAAACGAGACTGAAAAATGTCTTACGAAAGACACCCAACAAAACGAAGAGCTAAAGTAAATGACCCTCTTATTTTAACATTATAGCTGACTTTAACATTTTTCTTGCGGTGTAATCAAAATACAAGTCCTATTTATACCTATTTATATTTTTAACAAAGTAAGAAATCTAGCCTAGCAGTCTAAACTTTTACTGTTCACTGAGTTATTGAGGCAAAATAAGTAGATAAAACTGATCTGCCTAAGTAATTAAATATGTCATATTTAACCAGAGCCATAATCTGTTCAATGGAGCAACGTAACTGCTGTTTGCAAGCGGAGATGACGACCATGGGGGAAAAATACAGTCGATGCTTAGAAGATAATCGTCGTCTTAAATGGATTCTCCGTAAAATTCAACAGCGAGAAGAAATTCTACTCACTCACAACAAAATATATTGCAGTAGTGGCGAGCCCGAAAATAAGACTGAGACAGGACACCGGAAATGCACAGTCAATACAATGGACACCAAACCAATTAAGTCACCATGTCACACTCCAAGAAAAAGTGACACAAATTATAATAGTATGCTGTCTTCAGGTCAGCCACCTGTAAGGGAGGAAACTTCTAACACTGGCATTGAGTTATCTTCTGTGCCGTCATCTGTATGGGTTTTTGCCCCTTTTGTGTTTCATTTGTCTGCTTTGTTTTACTTAGCTACCTCTTAATGCATGCCATACTATTTTGTTTTGCTTTTGAACATTTTAAACAAACTTCAATAAGGGTTACTCAGAACCCACTTGTGTACCTATTTATCTAGAATTTTGAAAAAGACGACGACCTGACAATGAGGACCCGTCACCGTAGAAGCGGAGGTGATTTTCACGAGCTGCACGTGTATGAGCCTCACATTGTCATTCCCTCAATGCATTCTCCGGTTATCATGAAAATTCCTAAGTCGCCTCTCACAGGATTTTCTTCACCGCGTAAGAATGGTATTACCAATACAGAATTGGATGAAAATACAGCATCATCGACAACCCGGAACACACCAATTTTTGAGCAAACAAAACTAAATTCAACCAAGTCAAATCTACATGATCCATCTGAAAATAAGGAGGATGACATCCTTCGCGAACTTTTCTTTGCCTTTTAGCTAATTAAGTCCAGCATTTGTCATTTCATGTGTATTTTAAGCTGTATTCAAACTTTACACGTAATGTATGAGTATACGTACAGCATTAGCATTATGGATACGTACAAGTAGAATTAATTTGCATAGTTATTTTAAAACTTGTACTTTTGTAATGCTCAGAAATAGTAAATAAACTCAAGAACTGTTTCAAAAACGGAGCGTAACTTCCAGAATGCCTTTTATGCAGTTTTTGCCCACCAACGCTATTGTAAAGAATCAACAACATCATAATGAACTAAACAGAGGGGGGGGAGGGGGGTCAGGGCGTTCGGATCATCCCAATCGCCAACACGCTCAAAACGACCTCTTTTCGGAAAATTTAGTTAATTAAGTACATATACGTTAGAGAAGACTGAAAATACTTACCCTAATATTCCTTTCTGAAACACTCCTAGGCATCATGAATCTGATATGACCAGTAATTTCTTCTTGGACTTTCTCCATGGATTCGTAAGTTTGGCCTCGTACAAAATGAACAACAGCGAGTCGCGAAAAGTTAGACTCTTGAGCAAGTTGAATCCGGCCTTCATGAGTTCCAAATAACCACTCAGACTCTCTGAGGCAGAAATATAAAAAAAAATAATCGAATCCATTAAAATCAAATATTGATCTGAAGACATCACAAATTCTGAAACTCTAAAATGCTAATTCAACTCACCTGCCTTGAGGAACAATGAAGACACCGAATCTACTCTCCACAGGATTTTTTAGCAACTTTATCGCGTCCGTGACGAAGAATACAAACCGATCTTCCCCTTCTTTGGAAACAAGCCGTAGCGTTATTTCTCTTTCAGCACCAACTCCAATATTCATAAGTTCACGTCGTAAATTCATCATACTTTGCTGGTTGAGAATGAAATTGAGCAATCCGTCAAGATCTTTCAAACGAATGAAGCCACTTTCACACGACGCTTCGATTACCTAGAGAAATAAATATTTATTACAATTAAAAGCGAACTAAAACCTTGACCACTTAATTTCATCATTCTGCAATCGTAGATTCTTAACAAATTGTTCTATCTTCAGTAACTGCGAATGTGTCTTGACAATTATGATTCCAATCGATAAATATTCGCATGAAATCTCCATGAATCAAGATTTTAATGTGGGTCTATCGTATGGTATAATACTGAACAATCAATACTATACGTAAATAGACCGTGAGAAAACCAACAAATCGCAAATGGCACTGCATTAACACTCACAATACCAATTAATTTAAGCTAAATAAATAAAATCCTTACTGGCTTGATTGACGGTGGCAAGCTGACTTTGGTAAAAATATTCATGAACAATGGGAAAACGACTCTATCTGGAGTTAGCTTGAGAGACTTTTCCTCAACGGCAGTACATCGAGCAACTCGAATCATCCAGCCAACTGAACAGAAGTAAGAGAATAATTTGTGAGCAACATGAGGCTGGAGTAACGATATGCAGATGAATCTTCCGCCCTTACGTAACACTCGACTTACTTCTTCGAGCATCAAATCGACTTTACTTTTTTCGACTATAGCATTATTGTCAAGGTTCTTATTGGTGTCACTGGGTGGTGGCGTTAAAGCATCAAAAGTTCCTTTGTCGAGAACACAAGAAAAAGATTCGTCCTGTTAATAAAAAATCCAAACTTCAAAATTTCGGACACCAAACAAATTAACCAAGGTTTCAAAAAGCCAACTTTGTTATGCTGGAGATAGGGTACCACTGCAACTGCAGACATGTCGTACATATATGAAGCCAAACGGCTTCTAACGTCCAAAAATGTCTACAGTATGGCCTCTGTATTTTTTGTCTTTATTTTGTAATATTTAAAATTGACTAATCGAAGCTGCCGTACAATTTTCGTACAATAAACTTAAACTAAATTTACCTTAACAAAAAAGTATATTCAAACTTACATCAAATTTATCCATTTTCGTCACATCTTGCAACAAAAACTCTAGATCTGGATACGTACTCTTCATTTGGTCCACAACAATCGAACTTATATCAATATTTGTTTGCTGTCTAAACAGAATAAACAGACAGACTGCAAATTATTACTCTGCTTATTGAAGTGCTCACCACGCACGGTATCCGGACAGTTGACCCCAGATGCCGAAATAGGACATTTGGCTTTGGATATTTAAGAACATCAATGTAATCCCGTCTGTTTTCATGTTTGGGGTCAAATGTCCTACTTGGGAACTGGGAGTCAATTGTCCGGCATTCGTTTACCACACATATTTAGACGCCTCAAATCTATTACTTACTATACTGTAACTGAACTATTATGAATCCAAAGAATAAATTCGATGAAATCTCCATGATTCAGCAATTAATATTGGCCCGAGGAAAGGTACTTTAATGATTAACCACTAAAGAACGGCAAATGGGCCCCGCGGTTACTTAATACACATAAAAAGTTATTACTAGGACCGAAGAAGCTTACCGAATTCCAGCTGTGTGGAGACAGAAACTTAGAGCAGAGTTTCCACACCCAGTGATTAGAACTTTGTCTTTCGCAGTTACATACTTATGAAGCAACTCCGCTAGTTCTGGATATTCTCCATACCTGTATGCAATTTACGATTCATCTGATTAAAATATACCGAGATACTTATCGCTTAATTTCCATGTTTGATGTTATATTATTTTCAGATTTGTATGCATTTTTATAACTCACCACTCAAAAGGCTCATCCTTCAGTTTGGTGAAAAACGTGTCCCAATACGCTCTACTTGTAAATTCATTGCTTGTACTCGGAAGCAAATCCATGGCTGCTTAGGACCGATTGTTAAAATGGATGGGTGTATGTGTAATGTTGAATGTGGGATTGTCTACACTTCACTAGGCATCCGTCAGTCATAGATCTATGAGTGACAAACAAAAAATTCCTTGATTTCAAAATTTCATAGTCAAAAGTTGATTCCTAAATGTTAAAGTTGAATGTAGCCTAACCCTGTTTACCTAGCTTAATTCGTGTTACTAATTATCTACCAACTACTACTACTCCATCATATATACATCTAAAACAATACAATGTTGAATATTGTGTCTTGACAATTATGATGACAAAGAATGGATTCTTTGAAATCTCCATGATCAAGATTTTAGTATTGGCCCAACGGAAAGGTTACTTTAATGACTGACCACTAAAGAACGGCAAATGGGCCTCGTTTTATGTAGTAAATACCTAATAATCTCTTTATTATCTTTGAATGATGTTAACTTTATTAATTCTACTTCTTATGACTTAAAGTACCATGTTCTTCTCCCCTTCTAAAACTTAAAATAAAGTTGAAAGTGAGAGAGACAAGCTTCTCAGTATTGTACACACCTCCATGCGACAGCCGGCACTGTCAACTGTCGGCAGCCATACGGATAATACGAAGATTCGAAATTTTCGAATCATGATCCGAATTACAGTATTTCCAATACAGACTTTTCAACGCTGAACCTGAACTTAATTCTGCGGGCATTTTACCGGTTTGCAGTGTGTCCCGGTCCCAAGTCCCAGGTTCCGTTGCAAAGAAAAAAGTAAATAAAAATCCGCCTTAGAGAGTTGAGGAGAGTGGTACTGATGTTCGTCCTTAGTCCTTACCACTCACCCGTGTTCCAGTCAAATGACTTAATTTTAACTTTTTAACAGATCCGTTTAATTTAATCAACTTTAATGTTTGTGTCCGTCGGTCGGGCTGTACGGAACGAATGAGGAAAGCGTGGAGATTGTTTTTGCCGAAGACTCAAGCGCCACTGAATTAACGGGAAATGAAAGAAAAAGAAACGAAAGCGTGGGTCTCAAGCACGTTCGAAAGACAGTCGTACTTTCCCTCTGAAGCCGCATCCCATCCCTAGTCCCAAGTATTATGGCCTTAACGATACTCTGCCTAAATGCTCCGTTATTTCATTAATTTAATGAAATATGATGACATTAAATGACATTAAATGTATGACATTAAATAATTTAATTAAAATTAATTTTTAATTTAAATTTAATTACATTAATTTCTGTTATGGGCACTAATTTAGATTTTATTTATTCGTTTTGCCTCAAAATTATAATTAAGGGCTCAAAGGGCTGTAAAAAACTAAAAACAAGACTAATTTGCAATGTTGAATGTGATTATGATTTGATTTTAGGAATTTGATTTGGTCGTAGGTAGTTATTTACACTGTGCACTTTTAAAGCACAAAGAAAAAAGAAAAGGTTTAAGCACATAATTACTTACACTTACAGTATACTTTTGTCCATGCCACAATTTACCTTCTGGTCATAATAATTTAAAGTTGACAAGTTTATATGGACTTTGTTTAGAACCATTTTCACGAGGGATACAGCTAATCCAATGCATCCGTATGCCCTTAATATTATTATTATTATTATTATGTTTTTATTACAGATCCATATACAGTACACAGAATACCTACATACTTACATACATGATCCAAACGTGTCCTTAAATGCTAGGGGGAATTGGTTTGGGGAGAGAGGACTATTATCCTAAAGTATTTGATAATTTGTGATATGATATTGATACAATATCATATGTTATAGGATGTACGTGTTATAATTTAAGTAGCTAGATTCACTATATTTATTTTGTTTAGTTAATGTACAGTAGTTCAGTAGTTATTAACCAATTAAACTGAATTAATGCCACAAATGAAGTTTGTAGAGCCGGAGCGGTCTCACGGTTGACGGTGACTAAAATGCTTTCTGAAAAAACGGGGAAAACCCCGTGCGGACAGTTTTGAGCCAAGAAACTTAATTAAGTTTGTTTTGAGTCAAGGAACTACAATTGTAGTTCGTTTTTTTCCCAGAAGATAATTAAAATGACTTAAAAAAACTAATAATAACAAAAATTTTAATCTCCTACATACAAAATTATAAGAATAGCTACATTTAACTAAAATGCTACAATACAATCTGGTAAGTTACCTACTATAACTTTAGTTTAGGGTATGTTATGTTATAATTACATTACAGTCAGATGGCAGATTGACTGATGAAATTAATGACTTTATTAAAATTAATATTAGCTTGACTTTTAGATGTTTAAAGTTGTGCAATTTAAAGACGCCTTTTAAAGTCAAACAAAAGCGTAAACATGTAATTTCACTAAAATATGTGGAAATGCATGTGTGCTATCAGTGCAATGTACTAATAATAATACTAATCGTAAGGCTGGAAAATAATTTATTATCGTTTAGTTCTACTGGTCTTCAGCACCAACATTTGTCAAAAAAACAACCACAATTAGAACACCTCACCCTATTACATACCTAATTACTTTTACACAGGTTTGACATTTCTAATTAAAGAAATGCATCAATGACCGGAGCATTTTCTGAGGCTTTTTATTAAAAAAAATACTAGTCAGATTCAAAAAAAAGTATTACAGCTAAACGCAGTCTAGTTTTTAAAGATTTTTCGTTTATCACTATCAGGTATTTTTTAAATATGTTCTTCTGTTGTACGTAAATGCATTTAAAGTATTCAGTATTCATTCATCAGTTTCGCTCCATGCCCAACAGTATTTTGGATTTGGAGGCCTTTTGATTATTTAATTACTCCACTTGTACTTATTTGGGGATTGCGATTATATTTTTATTGGATACCTACGTTCATTTTTTTTTTTAAATATGGAACACAGACAGCAGGTAGCCAAAAAATATTTGTTAAGACAAGTTACCCGATTCCAACCTATATGAAATCTGCAGTGCAGTGGTTACTGGGTTCTAACCTGCCTATTCTAACAGTACTGTGAGTACTATACTAATCATTAATTAATCAAATTCATTATCCGTATTCCCTATCCATTAAAATCCATTAACCTTACTAGACACTCTAATCCCACAACACAACAACTCCACATGCTTTTTATGTTTGTCTCCACAGATTCTCATTCACTGTTCAGTTCAAAGGCAAAGACGCTCGTAGTAGTAAGTCGAAGCATCTACGCTTACTATGTAGTTACAGTCACTTCATTCATTCTCATCTCATCTCCACTCTCCCCTCCTACAAGCTCAATGAATAGACTTAGCTTGTATACACCAGCACCAAATTACCTATGTATGTATGAAATGGCTAGGCATTTAAATCCCAATCCCTCGTACCCATGATCATTCTTAAAAGCGTGTCAAAGTATTTTTGTTTATGATGAACGTGATTGTCGTAGTAGTAGTATTACTGGTATGTACTTTAGTACCTAGTTTGTACTGCAGTAAAGGTTTCGAAAAATGAAAATGCTCCTTGCAGGAAACAAGCAAGACCAGTCAAGACCTTGTCCCCAATAAATGGGGAACAATAGTGATACACCATCAGTTTATAACAACTTACACCTAAGGTACTTTTCCATTTAATGAAATGAATGGTTCACAATCTTCACAATAAATGCGTGCCTATTGTATGGTACGGAAGCTGAGAATGAGTCACTGCTATTTACATTTACGGGCCAAAAAATCCAGTAGTAAACTAATGTAAATGAGTAAAATTATAAAATTGCAATTTCTTAGTGTAATCCGTCAACAATTACATATAACGAACTCTTCTTTGATTCTCTAATACCCAAACTACAGAATCAATAAAATATATAATTATACGAAATAAAGGCGCCTTAAGCTCTTAAGAATTCAGAATGAAATCTACAATCAACAATACATCCATTACATTACAGTGGTTCAAAATAGAAATCAATTTACTTCTCTACACTTCAGTTCGACATTAAACTTGCTCCATTCCACTATCCTTGTATGTTGGTAGATCAATCTTCCAATCACCGTGCTGACATACATACTATGTATACACTACTCACTACACGCATATTTCATCTAGCAAAAACCTAAATTACTTACATGAGATACATTATTAACATTATACTCCTTTTCGAATTTATATTTTTGCCAATTCTACTGAAGCCCGGAAAAGTGTCATAATATAGTCATAAATACCACCAAAAGCGGCGGGTCGGAGCCCGGGTGCGTCCGTCCGTGGCTCAATCTTCTCAATGGAATTTAGAACGGGATTACATAAGTACACACATACATGGGTAATTTGGCTTGTTTTGGGTTCCTCCAGGTTCAACGTGAAACGTGTGAACGTGTCTATAGTAAAAGGCAATGTGTGTGGTCGTAGAGACTTTGACGTGGGTGCCGACTGGAAGTAGAGCATGAATTGAAATCCGTTTCATGAATGATTCGGGGGACCGACCGGCGAGATCGTCGGGATGCTGGAGAAGCCGGGAGAAAAGCGGGTTCGAGGTCCGAATTCCCAATTCCGAATTCCGGATTCCGAATAGAAGTACGTGGGTAACAATTTACGGGTAGAACCAGAACCAGGACCTACGAACTGGAGAGCTACATACGTGGGGTCGGAGTTTTAGGTTTGGGAGAGACGCAGATAGTGAGTGTGAGGGGCTACAAGGGAAATAATCTTGCGGTGGACTGAGTGGAAGAGATCTTCTGGATGACGCACCTTCCTCCCTGACGTTCCAAGGAAGGTTGCTTGCGTAGTTGCCAGTTGCCATTAGTCAGTAGCAGGAGCGAGGAGAGGCAAAGGCTCCCCAAATGAGATAACAGTCTAAAAAGAAGGGAAAAAAATACTATCAAGCAGGTACCTATATGGAGGATGGTTGACGTAAATGGTAAATGGTAAATGCAGAGGATTTGTCCGTCCATTGGTGATGACTCGAAAGACTTGAAGCTCCCAAGTGTGGCACTGCACTGGTTGGGAGATCTCGGAACTCGGGGACGTGGATTTCGCACTAAACATAATGGGGGCTTTCGCTCTCCATTTCCATCACATCACGCTATCAAATGAACTTTGTCTCTTCTCTCTCCAACTCTCAGCCTTCTCAACGTGTGATCTTCCGCGTATGCAAGTACCGTCTACAATTCATATGCAGGAGTGTCAGTGTGTGGCATTTGGCATTGCGAATAGTGATAGGTAGTAGTAGCAGTAGTAGTATTAGACTAAATGTGATCAATGATGAGATCGAGATGGGTAGTACTGATAGATGAGAGGGCAGTGGCTATACTATACTCATGATGCTCTCGAGGCCACTGCCACTACTACCGTCCACATACCCAAAGACAATTAAATGTTACAGGTATACACTTATAGAAGCAAGCAATCCTTCACAGTAAATTCGTAGTGGAGTTGTAAAATAACGACAGTGGAAATTCTGAGACTCTTTCTGCGTTCTGTTCTGCGTTTCACTGTCAGTTGAGCTCCAGCCAGACAGCCAGGTTCAGAAAGGGAGATCTACGTGAATGAAAGGTCCCTTAGGGGCTATGATGGAATTGTACCCAACTAATATTTCTTACCTGCATTATTCCCATCGAAGGGGTAGGGGTCCTTAGAGTTAAACCAATGGACGCGTGCTCTCTATTACGGGACCTGGTTACCGAAGGAGAATGAAAAAAAGTTGGACTTTGGACTGTACTTGGACGTTAGTATGATGAAATAATACCCATATATTACAAATGAAATGAAGGGGCCGTACGCTAAATATTATTATAATTCTGATTTTGATGATATAATTAATATTTAACAAGTGTTATTTTAGAAAAGCTATTTTTTTAAGTGATATTTTTGAAAAATAGCTTTTTAAAAAGCGTAATTATTGAAAAACGGGTTTTTAATACAGGTTCCTGTTTGAGACCTCTGCCTTATTTTTATTTTTCGTTCACGTACAAGATTCTAACGTATTTTAGTAATTTTATCCCGTAGATGTATTGACGATTGGGAATACTGTAAAAAATTATGTAAAGATCCGTAATTTTTATTTTTTAGCACCCAATTCGCCCAATTTTTTTTAATACTCAGAATATTAATAATTATTGCCATGATGGAAGTTTGACTAGTGAGTTTTGTTGTCGGATGTTGATGACGAGCTTGAACAGGAACAGATCAGGATCAGAGGTAATAGTGTCTGACTGAATATGCATTAAATTAAATTGATCTATATAGCCATGGTTTGGTGGTACAATAGGTAAGGTAAATCATAACAAGATGAAGGTGTCCGTAGGTATTTGGTATTTTTCGATGGATCTCCGTTCTTCTAGTACTACGTCAAATGCACTGACTGACTGGTGAGACTCAAGGCTTGTTGTTGGGAAGTTGGGAACGGGAAAAACCCCAGAAGCAACTAGGAAGGACTTCTCACTACTAGTACTAGCGGGACCTACGACTTATTTAGTACGGAGACGGAGATGGACTAAATGGACTTGGGTTCTCTCCTATACGTTAACCAGAGTGATCTCTCTAATGGAGATGTGGACTCCAACAGGACCCTTGCAAATATGAAGTCATACTTTATATGTTAGGAAAAAAACTTGAAAGCGGATGTATAGTAAGGTGTCAAATAGTGCAAAACATAATATGAGTGGTTTGGGAAAAAAACAGCCAAAAAGCTAAGTACGTGTACCTATGTACTTTTCCTAAGGTACAAAAACGTAATACATAAGTGCGTTTATTTAAAGAAAACGAAGTCTAGAAACAAAAAGTTAAGTTTGAAGCAAGCGCAGAAATATAATATGCGCGTTTAAAAAAACAAACGAACCCCAAGGTGGAATTTTCAAAAAATCACAAAACCATAATACCTAAGTGCGTTTAAAAAACAAACACAAACACCAAGAGTGAAGTTTTAAAAAAGCGCAAAAATATAATTACTAACAATAAGTAAGTTTAAAAAAACCCACAATCCCCAAGCGTGCAGTTTTAAAAAAGCGCAAAAACATACTAACAATAAGTACGTTTAAAAAAACGAACAAACCACAAGCGTGAATTTTCAAAAAAGTGCAAAAACCTTGATAAGCGCGTTTTAAAAAAAACAAACAAATCCCAAAAGTACAGATTCAAAAAAGTGCAAAAACCTTAATAGGTAAGCGCATTTTAAAAAAACAAGCAAACCCCAAAAATTAAGGTTCAAAAAGCTCGGAAATACACACACTGATGATGAGTACGTTTTTAATTTAGAAAAAACAAAACCGCGAAAGTTAAGTTTCAATATGCATAGCCCAAAAGCATAATAAGCTCATTTGTTAAAAAAAAGTGTCTAAACATCAAAACGTTGTTTCAAGAAAGGGGAAAAATATAATGAGTGCGTTTTTAATTTTAAAAAAACAAACCCCACAAGTTCAGTTTCAATATAGCCCAAAAGCATAATACATTCGTTTGTTTTTAAAAAAATACCTACTTAAACTTTAAGTTTAAAGTTTGAAGAAAGTGCAAAACAGGGTATTAACATTTTGTAAAAGTACTGTCTCGTGACGTCATAGTGGAAATGCCCCAAAGGATATCCTACGTCGGAGGGGTCTGCGGAGGATATAAAGTTGTGCTCGAGATGTGTTGGAGTTGGTTGTTGGTTGGGTGGCGTGGTGCTCATTGGCGAGGCGGCGGAGTGACGAGGAGCTCGGAAAAAGTAAAGCAACCCCTCACGTCGTACGTTGACTCGACGATCCGTTCACTTTGGCCACAGTCGTCCCAAGAACCACTCTTTCATGACTCAACCTCCACAGACACCTTCTCATCCTCATCAACAGCATCATCACCATCATCTCATCTCCCTCACACTCTCCACTTTCTAACACTTCTACCCGGGATTTATCTACCGGTTACGGCACCTACGACCCACCGGGATCTTCCAGCCATAACTGGTAAGAATCTTTCATTTTTAACCATTTTTTTTCTTCACTCGACTCAGAGTCAATTTTAAAATGCTAGGCCACAGTCAAAGGGAATTCTTCTGTGTGGAATTTTATGATTGAGAAATAATACAAAATGAGAAAGCGTGATGGAGATACTTACCTACTTACAACTTACGTATGTACGTCCTACTTACATTCACGATAGTAGTGGAGGCATTCAGGCGGGATTTACTTCTGACTTGTCCTGACGTTTATTTATCCATTAAAAGTCACTTTCGAAATTGAATGCTTAAATGATATTTTGTTCAAGTTAGAGATCTATTATTTAGATTCAGAAGAGATTTGGATTTGTGAGGAATATCCGTTTTTATATTTTTGTAGGTTCGGTTTGATTTTTAATCTTTGATTGTTCATCTTGTTTGTTGTTTCTTGATGATTGTCAAACTGTTGACTGTGATTGAATTAATTAGTTAAAATAATTTTCGTTTGGGTGGTTTGTTGTTGTTATAAATAACCTAACAATAATTAGTGAAGGATATAATATTAGTATGTCATCTATGCATGCCTACCCAACATCCGGTGTCCGGAGGGGAAATTAGTGTACCTAATACGGTCAGGATTCAGGATACTTGGATTGTTTACGTTTCATGACATTATTTTGTATTTGATTCGAGGTCGAGATTAACATTAAATTCTAGCATTGTGTCATGTGTTGTAAGTTGACGATTTGTTTGGTGTAAATTTCCATGTAGCATCGTATCTAGTCAACTTGTCACTTGTTATTGTTGTTTGTTGTTATTATTAGCTTCCGATTCCCGGTATGTAAAATTCCGAAACGGTATGCATGTACCTAGTAGTTTGTTTGTACTTTGTATTTTAGTTGTTAGTATTTTAGTGAATGATGATAGGAAATAGAATTGAAAGTTGGAAGCCCTTTGGTTTTTTCATTTTAAATTGTAACTTACTAGCCACCTGGATTTATAAATTATTATTATTAATATTATAAAGGTTGAAGGTATCTCAGTTGTTGTAGTTTTTGGACTTTAAATGCACACGAGCTACGGTAAATTGTAGGTAGCACACGCTTGTATTTATCCTCTGGAAGATAGATACTGGATAAATCTAGTTTTTAGTTTAGGCACCCATTTGAATAGGCGAAAGTAGAATTATTCTAGTTAAATTGTAGTCTGGGTCTAAGAGCGGGATGATGATGGCTGATATTGATAGTTTAATATGAAATATGGCTACATGTATTCTTTATGCTTGGACGTAACAAGATCGTCTCTTTTATTAGCACGTAAAAGTTAGAGTCAGAAGAGTGAGTGTAGTTGTGAAGTTTGTTTAGTGGATGACCTCGTACTTGTGTGGTGTCGTGTGTATTTTAGTTACGCGATGGCATTGAAAATTAGTTCACGCACGCACCATGCGAGTGGCAGTTAGCTCGTCTTCTTGGCAATATTTACAAATGCCTGCAAAAAAAAATGGAAAATAAGAATGATTACGCGTAGATCTCGTTCTACCTCTGCTCTAATTTGTAATTGCGTAGATGAATGCATTGAAATTAGAAATGTCCGACCAGTAGACTCTTTAAATTCACACGCAGGCAAGGTTTACAAAATACACAATAGTTGGTCTGTGTATACCTATTTGAATTAAAGAAATGCTGCAGTAATAAAATTTTAACTCGCAGTTAAATTAGTTTATAAATTTGAGATTGATTTTTGCAATTTCAAGAAATTATACGAGCATCAGCATTCTCTAAATTTCGATGATGTATCGTGAATCACATTTGTGGTGGTGTGGTTGTGCCAGAGTTGTAGGAGCGCGTTGTAGTAGTATTAACGATGGTAGCAATAGGTATTGCAAGAAGCATACTATAGGTCGTTCGCTTCGCACTATCACTATCGCACTCACAGTTAAGGGAGAGACTGACGATGAGATGAGACTCATCACTTGGTGTGAGTCATCGCATCATCCTCTGGCCTCTGTATATAATCCGTCTTACAAAGTGAGCTATGTGAAATGGCAGGCAGCGAAGCCTGATTATTTGTAATATGTATTAGATACCTGTAGACGTAGTCTAAAAACTAAATTAAAAAAATGCTTTCATTTGGATTTTGAATCCACGCCATTACCTCCTATTTGTAAAAAGTGGTAAGTTTTTGAGACTTGCTACTCACTGTGTGTACTTACTGACGTGAGCTTGAAAGTAATAAGAGAAATCGAATATGATGGGACTTCCGTATATATATACGTAATTAAATGTAGTTGTGGCCTGGCGTGGTGAACAGTCTGTGGAGCATTGCTACTTAAGTTACTGCGCAAACCTGTCATAGTGCGTAAATGTAGTAAACAAACACTTGAACAAGGAAAAGTAGATACAAAATGTTTCTTGTGCTATATTTTTCATGACTAATGTGACGATATTTTTGACTCTGATTACAGGTCTGGTTTAGATCCAAGAATTGAACTCGTATGACCTAATACTTTCAACTCAACGTACAACAATGTGTGACGAGGCTGAAAAAGTGATAAATCTTTCATTGTGTAAAATGGCTTCTTCACGGGTCTTCAAAAAAGGGGGATCAAGTCTACACAAGCATCTTCTAATTGCCTCAGTGTTAACGAAAGCTCGAAGTGCCTATTTTGAGAATTGGTACTTGGGAGATAACGATTGTTCGTCGCCTTTAAACTCGACCTCTGCCGCTGGGCCAAGTTCCGGAAACGTGCCTAGATACTCTGACGAAGACTCGGCTAGTCCGAGTCATTCGGAGGGTGCTGAGGAAGAATTGTCAATGAACAATAATCATATTATCGATCCTCGTCTTTTCGTGGAAGTTGAGAGTGAAATTGAATTACCTGCAGACATACTAAATTGTGTGGAAAAATTAGGAAGTTTGGGTGACATGGACTTCCTTCAAAATAATTTAAGTGCCTCAAACTCCTCCGTGAGGAACGACGGAGTTTCGGATGACTCGGACGAGCAAACGCCAGAGATGATTTTATCGGGCGTCATGGTTGCTATTGATGAGGATATCGCGGAACGGTCCTCAACGTCTACTACGGAGCCAATGAAACTAACGTACCTGGATTTAGATGCAAGACCTCCGACACCGAATAAATCTTTAAGTTCTTCCAGTAATCATTTCTATTCACCTAACGGCCTACCTCCGATTTCCTCCTCGTCAGAAAATGTTGTCATCGAACCAATCATACTTCCAGGGCCTAGCAATCATAGAACAAATTTCAAAAGAAGACGAGGATGGAGTTCTGATGGGAATGAAGAAGTGAATGAAGTTGATGATGATGACGATGATCTTTCACAACGACTTCCCCAAGACCTCAACGAAAAATTAAAGAAAAATTGTGTAAGTGTGACAAATATGGCTAAACGACTTCGCATTTCCGGGTCCGCTAGTTCCACGACGGTGACGCCGACAGCAACAACCCCAAGCCAACATTCAAACGGTCAGTTCCGGACTAAGAAGCCTCTTTTTGAGATTGATGAAGGAGACGAAGGGTCGGAGAAGTCTAGCGATGAGGACACCGATTCTTTTTTGGGGGATAGCCTGGGCCAGGCATCATGGAGTGGTGATGATAAAAATGATCGTAGAGTTCCATCCAATTCAGCATCTTCCAGCAATAGCTCCAGCGACGAAGAGAATGAGCAGTCGGATTCCATGGAAGTCGATCAGATCACCAGCCTGGTCCAGTATTTTTCTTTTTCAAAACAAAAAAGCCTCATATCCTCTACAATAAGTCCTTCTCTTTCAACGGGATCCACTGGCTCGGGTCTCATGAGATCAATATCAAGCCCCGATTTATGCAACAATCTTAAGAACCACAGATGTGTCATCGTCACAACTTAATTGAACACCGTTAACAAATTTATATCTATAATATTCATATAAAAAAACGATATGTTGTACCATTTTCAATTACCTAGTGCAGGAGTGAAACGGGGCCGAATTCACTAGATTTTATTCATTGAACGGCGTTTACATATATTTTAATTACTCTTCTTCGTCTATAACATCTCAAACTCTGTTTTGTTTTTATATTATGTACCATATTAATTACTATTATTTGGTTCTACACTTTGACTCGTGAATTGATTTATTTTCCTCTATATACACGTATAATTACTAAAAAAAATTATACAAAATATATAAATCTTTTTAGTTATTACAGCTAATTAATCTATATCAAGGGAATTTTTGGTTGATAAGATTTACCGTGTAGAAAAGAAAAAGGAAGAAAAGCTTGATTTAGGATATAATAATTATGTGATTAAGTTAAAATAACTATTATGTACATATAATTATACATAGATGGTAAATATCCTTCTAATTCGCGTTTGAATACGCAAATTGTTTTTGCAGTAAACGAAAAATCTAACGAGCATGATTTTTTACAACATGGATCATCTTCGTACACTTATTTACCAATTTACCTTTCATTTTGATTTAAAGTTCACTCCATAGCATAGTGCAACCAGTAAACAGTGCTGGAATCTAGTTGTATACAATTTATTATTATTGCAGTCAAACGCATCATACAATACACATTAATTATAACCGAAAATATTCACTTTCTCCAGCAGTTCAGTTCGTAATTGACTCAACTATACAACTTCGGTCATAACATTGAAATAATTACGAGAATTAAATTCCTAGAAAGCATCCAAATCCAAACACGCATTCATAATAAAGCACATCTTGATATTTACTTACGTCTGCAGCATAGCTATACATAAAATATCCTATTAATATAATACTAGTACATAGCAGTAGTATATGTAGTAGACTAGAAAAGTGCATACTAGGAGCAAGGAGCCTTGCAACTATGGCGTCATAGGATTTTGGAATGGTCTTTAATAGAGCTTTGAAAAAAACGCAAAAATTAAAATAGTGTTTACAAAAAGTGTAAAACACGCTATCTACACATTTCAAAAAGAGCAAAACTTGATATTAACGTTATAAAAAGCACTAAAACGCTATATTTACACATTTCAAAAGCATCAAAACTTGGCTTTGACGTTTCAAAAGAGTGTTAAACACAATATATGGACATTTTAGAAAAGGCAAAACTTGAGCTTAACATTTAAGAAAAGTGCAAATATTAGTATTTGCACATTTGAAAAGGTCATTTCTATGACGTCATACTTGCAAGGCCCCCTTAGGTACTACTGTTGAGTGTAATAAAGAAATAGGAAAGATCAAATTGGTGTGTGTGTGTATGCACTCACTCCTATCCTAGGGGAAGGAACGTGCTTACGTCTTACGTCTCGGAGTCTGAAAGAGCAGGGCAGGGTGAAGTTGTCGGAGTCTTGGAGGAAAAAGCGGGAGAGCATCTGGCATTGGTGTGGTGCATGTAGATACATGGGAGTCTGTTAGTCCATTACCCGCAGAAATTCTTTGAGGTAGAGTGTGGGCGAGAGTGACGATCGGAGTTTGGGAAACCTTGACTCAAAACCGGGTATTCTCGGTGCTTCCGATCAAGCGAACTTGAGTCTGCCCTTGTGGTACGGACACCGACTGACGTCATTCGAATCACTTTGTCGTCATTGTTCGCATTTGAATTCCATCAGATTCCTAAAGTATCACTTGAAGCTAGATTTGGAAATGGGTTCACCGCTTGTCGTCATTACTCTTCTACTATAACAATATTAACGTCCCTCCTACTCCCACCGTCCTACCTCGCACACATTCACACCAACCCAGACGAGCAAAACCCGAGCCCTACTTAATACTTTCTTCGATGCACTACTACCTACCTACTTCTTAATGCCCGCACGAACAAATATTTTTAGTAAATACCAACTATTATGTACCGTGTGTATCCTACCCGGCAAATGAGGTTCTGACCGCACACATTTTATTTTCATAAGCACTATTTTTTATTTATAGCATCCTATGTTAATGTTAGATCGTGAATATATTTAATATTTATGTCACCTATTTCTGCTGTAAGATATATGTACCTAGGTATTGCTTGTTCTGTTTTTCTGTATCCTTCTAAATACACGTGATGATTTCTTCCTGTCAGACTCAGGCATTGAATTCTATGGAAGTGTGTATACTTACAATACAATCGATTGCATCTCCTAGCCCCAAGAAATTGAATGTCCCTTCTTTTAATTTGACTATAGAATTGTTTAACATACGTTTATAATACAATTACTATATGCTTTTCATCATTTTCGGTCAAATTCGGAGTGTCTGATGATTCACTATAATTATATTAGTCAGAGAAATTAGAATACACGGAGCACGCTCATTCGTTGGATTGAGCTTGATGAGATTGCAATTGGAATAAGATAAAAAAAATTCTGATATTTGATTAATGATTGTACATATAACTATTAGCACTGATAACAACTTTGAATTGGTGGGATATCTAGGAATTCGTGATAGTGATTTTCGTATTATGTGCATGCATAATTCTATATATTATTATATTTAAACATGGAACATGGAATGATGGAATAGTTTTGGATCAACCTTGGCCTAATGATTAGCCATATTGGCAACATCACAAGTATAGGGAAGGAACTTCATGTGGACTAATTACAGACGAGGACCAGCACCAGGAACGATAGTACTGTGTGTATGTATGGGTGGTCTATTGTGTCCTCCGTAATAATTCAGCAGAGTTGGCATTTATCTCAATAATCCCAACAACTGTGCACCCGAGCTATTCAGGAATTCATCATCACCTGCAGAGCTCTATAGGATAGGAGGAAATTGCACATCTGCCTTTTTTGTTGATAAGGAATCGTGGCACATGTAAACATGGAACAATCACAAATTCCCGTCTTTAGGATTTTACTGGAAACGCACATTCAATGAGTGCAGGCAGGCTTGTACAAGTTTTAAAATCAGGCATGTATCTTTATTTCCCAGGCACTGACAGGACCCATGCATGGCAATAGATGTAGAACAGCAAAAAAATAAGCATACAACTATAGTTATAATCATAAATGCTTCTGCAATGATTAAATACTATGGAAAGGAAGTAAACTTGGGGAGCAAACGACTGAGTGATTTCGCTGATTGCAACAGGTTTAAAGTTTAACTGAAAACCATAGCCACAATGTATTCTTCGTCTAGTCTGGGATGCAAAAAGAAGGAAGAATTTTGCCTCTCGTCAGCCTCTATACCAACAGTAGGTATAGATTGCGTGCCTTCCTTATTCGACTTCCCGTTCCCGTACGAGATGCTTTAGAGATGAGATCCCATGCTATAGTATAGTGTGTAAGGTACCTGTAACCAGCAGATCAGTATCAGTAACACATCTGCGAATTAATAATTATTCTTACATCTTATTGTTTAAAATACTACACCTGTCCTTAAAAATAATCTCGGGTTTTGTAAGTAAGTACAAGCACTGACTATAGTGAGTCCTCTGGGCAACTGCAGTTCTTTGGGCAAGATTCGCATGCAAAAATTCATCTGTATACTCTATGTACAGCAGGTGTCCGTTAGAATTGCGCACGCTAGCGTATGCCTCTCTGTAGTGCAGTGTAAATCAAGTATACGGACGTCTGCAGTTTCTTGAACTCTGGCACTCTGGTCTTTGCTTTTGCTTCATTTTGTTACTGTTGAGGGAAATAGGACCCAAAGACCCAAACTATTACGGTTCGTTATTCTTCTGCATTTCCATTTCTGACCAAGATACAAGAATGATGATTTAAACTGGAAATATATTTGTATCATAATTTACTGGCCTTAGATTTTCGTTACTCCATGCTACCTTAACAATGTTTACCGGAGCTACAGGCTACAGACATTGTTGACGAGAATGACTGCTGAAACACTTCAAGGTTGTGAACACGTGTACAGGAGATCAAATGCATAGTATTAACTATTATAGTGTAAGATCACTACTACAAGGATTCGGGTTTTAACAAGGCAAGAGAATCCCGTTGGATTCCATGTTTATTTTAAAATTTCCCATTAAATACATATCTTACTAGTCTTCTCCTACTCACGTTTAGGCACGTGCTTCGTTCACACCTTCCTGTAAAGTGAACACACGTGTAGAATACTCACACGCTATACTATACCTACAGCAACACGTCTAGATGTTTGACGGATCTGGGTAGAAGTGTATGAATGCGTGGCTTGTCTTTTTTATTGAAATCCACATCAGCACACCTCCGACTCCGACATTTTAAACAATTAAACGTCAGCTCTACAAAATATTTCATTGAATAAGTATCGCTAAAGCCCTCCTTTCCTAGTTGAAAAGGATTGGGAGTTAAATACTTGTTGGAAGAAATGTGGATAAGTTTGAGTGAAACATTACACCAGCCAGTCACAACTAGCACCGAGTTTCAACAAATGTTTACCTAGGTAAACTTCG